>JAODUG010042267.1:1905-16897 GCA_027564795.1 Aphredoderus sayanus | reverse complement strand
GTTTAGCGCCTTCTATCTGCCACAAAGAGCTAGTGACTTGGGTCATTTTGACCCAGAGGACATTACGAGGGTTAAGGACATCACAAGGGTTTAGAATTCACACACACTCACACATACAGACAAATGAGTATATGAAAATGCTACAGATGCATGTGCCTGCACACACACAGGCAAATTCATGGAAGCCCCATGCAAGCTGGAGGAGGACTAGGATTTAAGGAAATGCGTGTGTACTGTGTGTGTGTGTGTGTGTGTGTGTGTGTGTGTGTGTGTGAGTGTGTGTGTGTGTGTGCACGCGTACCTCTTTCGCTGGCGTCGTCCACCAGCACGATCTCCTCCAGCAGTTTGTGTGGCGAGCGGTCGATGACAGACCGGACAGTTCGCAGAAGTGTGGTCCAGGCCTCGTTGTGGAACACTATCACCACACTGGTGCTGGGCAGGTTGTCTGGATACAGCTTGTTCTTACAGCTGGACACACAGGGAGGGACACAGCACATGGTCACATGACCACAGCACAACAGGGTCACATGACCACAACAAACCAGTGCAAACCAAGTTGATCAAGTTGATGTGAAACACATTTTCAAATATACATTAAAAATAGATTTTACTATGTTCTATGGTAATATAAAGAGAGAGATAAAGAGAGAGAAATGTGGGAAGAAATATTAGTCATTAACTGTGAGACAGAAAAATGATCAAATACAAAGCACTCCACTCCTGCTTAAAATGACTTCTGGCCTAGTGTTCAAACTCATTAAATCCCCAGATTGATCAGCTATCATCATGTGCCACAATAAGAACCTTTTTTCCACCGCTTTCGAAAAAAACCTCCCCCGAACAAAGGCAATAAAGAGGGGATGATTAGTGAATAACTAACCCCAAATTCAAATAAACAAGTTCAGACAGAGAGACAGGAGACGCACACAGGCACACTTCCACAGACAAATGATGTGACATGTGATTAGTGATGCCAATTAGAGTGAGTCATTATCGTGGCAGTGCAGGGTGCATATTAGCAAGCTCCCTTACTGAGAGACCAAGAAAAGGAGGTGTAGGGGGGAAAACTGACAACACATATTAGTGTTTGTCAAGGATACTTACACATGCTTTGAAAACGCACCCAGAAAAATACTGCCTATTGAGATAAGTAAGTCGGTTGTTCTTTGATTGAAATGCTGTGGGCAATAAGAAGGGCGAATTCTACTACTTAAAACCATGCAATGTTTTTTATTTAATTTAATTTCCATACATTTAAAAAAGGTGGCACAATTACAGTATATAACATGCTACAAAGTACGTTTATAACATCACAGGGTTTCCTTCATTCTAGCAGTAATTGCGTCAGTTCATGACACTAGGCTCACTGGTTCAATATTTATCAGCTACAGACAATGTTTTGCAATAATGCTGTCCAGGGCCCTATTTTCCTCTTACTAGATACACCAAAGGAAGATGTTAAATCAACAGCAGGTGTGGTTATGATCCATCCAAACACTTGTTGTGCAGAATGATTTAAATCTGAGATAACCAGAGCTGAGCTATTGAACACCGCGGTGCTCTAAGCACTGAGAGATCTCCAGTAAAACAGGAAATTGGCTGTGGCCCGTGAGCAGGTGTGCTTACAAAGTAGCCCCAGCAGATGAATGGAGTAACAAAGAGGCATGGGGGAACGTGTATTGTGGTTCAATACAGCTATGTTAAATGTAGACTAGCGTCACTGAGTGGACGCAAGGATCAACACGTTCATGTAAATGTGTATGGCGCTTTTCTAACCTTCGGGCCACTCAAAGCGCTTTGCCTCACATTCACCCACTCACTGACGGCGGTGTCAGCCACGTAAGGCGCCATCCAACCACACCAAGCTGCTAGGGTTAGCTGTCTTGCTCAGGGACACTTTGAAACTTGGTCAGGAGTGTGAGGGGCTGGAACCAGACACTTTTTCATCACCTGTCTGCCTGCTCTACCAACTGTGGCACTGCCGATCTATGCACGCACAGGCATATTCACATGCGCACAGGCTGAGAACCCTCCAGTCCTGCAGACGTCCTATGGGAACGTGTGCGAAATTAAATGATTGTGCTCGGTTAAGCGCAGATACATTGATCTGCACAACAGATGGTAGAAGACACTCAACAGCATGCTGATATTCCAGCCTGCTGTGATTGCCTTCATTTCCAATGACAGGTGACACGTAATGAATAATAAGGGAATGGGATGAAGTCAGAGAAGCAACTGCGCACTGAGCACAGCATCCTGCCAAGCACACACGTGACTCGTCTCACGGATGTGCAGTGTGGAACATTCCACCGCATTTTAACAGTGTTTGCTGTACATACAATAATGTCTGTTTACCATCTTAGCATTGATGTCCGTGACTACGTTTGTGCAACAGAAGGTCCACAGCATGCAAGTCTCTCTAGCCGTGCCCATACAGACACACACACACACACACACACACACACATACATGCCCTCCTTGTACTCGTCTGTGCTGATAAAATTCATGTAATAAGCAGTGAACCAGGGAAGGGAGGTCAAGAACATATCCTGATCCTTTAACAGTGTTTATGTGAAGATACTAGCTCCCAAAAACCAGAATAATCGTTAATTAATAAACGTGTATGTGTGCTTGTGTGTCTGTTTTGTGTGCGTGTGTGTGTGTGTGTGTGTGTGTGTGTGTGTGTGTGTGTGCCTGCATGTTTGTGTGCTTTGTTAGGGTAGTGAGTTGATCAACACACACTGCAACATTATTCCCTAGTCACATGCTTGCTTTCAACTGTTGTACACATACAGACCAGCACCGGCTTCCAGACATAATGTGTCTCACTCTCACATGTTGTGCCAATTAATAATTGTGGATAGGGAGCGTTTCCTGTTTCTAAACAGTCCTAACGTTTGGCCAAGTGGTAATTATACTGACAGATACACACGCACACACACACACACAAGCTAATTAAACCCAGTCAGTTTCTAAAAAGGGAGAAAACGTCATGTTTTCTGAGGGTTGAGGAGATGGAAAGTATATTCATATAGATCTAGTCAGCCAAGCACACACACACACACACACTATAGATGTAATGTCACAGGGACCCTGCCCTTCCTATTGCTCACACTCACACTGGTCTGCTGACGATGCTGAATATAAATAGTGGATGAATTTCCGCTCTAAAGTTTAAACTAATGACAGTGATGAATCCATTTACTGGGCTGCTCTGTACCTGTCACCTCACACACACGCACGCACACACACACACACACACACACATGCCCACTTTGCCCTGCTGGGTATTGACTCAGTCTTATCTCCTAATTGGAAAAGCAGATAGAAGGAGGGAAGGCAGGGTGAAAACACACCTGGTAATCAAGTCTAGCTCAAAGACTAAAACCCATTTCACGGATCAATGTTCTCCTTCTCTCCCGCCTGTGCGTGGGCACGCTCCTGTCAGTTTTCTGTCTGTGTCTCTGTCCGTATCTCTGTTTGTCTGTCTGTCTATCACCCTGTCTGTGTCTGGGTCCCATCATTACCAGTCTACAGTACTGTATGTAGAAGTGGGCTGCTGGAGCATCTAGTTGGCTCCTCTATCTCGGTCATGACCCCCCGAGGCATCTCGAGATGCTTTTAAAACTATGTTAATGCATTCATTTAATTATGTTACGCTATTAAGAAAAACTGTTTATAGCCCACTCCTTTAAAGGGGTCATGAAAGTAAAATATTGAGAAATACCTCAGTAAGTAAACTCGACAGGCTCTGCTTGAACTGCTGCTTGAACTGTTTGTCTGCCTGTTTGTCTGTCCTGCTTACATGCCGGTTTGTTTGAGACAGTGATTCTTGGTATCTTGTAATGTGCGGCACCCAACACACACAACTTTCCATGGTAAAGGTCAATACTGACGTCAGGTATAACTCGGTACATTCATATAGCATACATATGACATCAAGCTGCCGGCTAGCAGACACACCAGCCATTACACAACACAGCCGTTCTCTTGGGAGGTTTCTGGTCGACACTGATTAGGTTTACATGCTACATCCTAGAATAGGACGGCCCACAGTGGCTCACCAGGGTTTTACATTTTGTTTTTAAGTCATGGATCTTTCCTGGTCGTCCATTAATCGTTTAATGTGTGACCAGGACAGGACATTTGTGTCTGAATAAGACAAAGCCATGGGCTTGGATAAGCAAATTCTGAAAATGTGTTAATAGAACAGATACAACTTTATTGTTAATTCCCACTTTTATCTCAATCACTTAAAAATCGGTGTTATCGGGTGTGTGAAATGAATGTGTCTATGTCAAAATGAATGAGCCTAATTGGATAATAAAAATGTGTTAATCTTGGGATTTTTAGCACAAAACGCAAATTTGATTATTTTGACATTACTTTCTTAGTTGTTTTAAACACCAAATTAATTAGCTGTGCCACTGATGATTAATCTAAAGGTTAAAAACTTGAAAAAAAAGATTTGAACATCTCAAGTCATTCAGCATTTTGGACACTAACTGTAGACTCCTGGCATGGCTGCCATTGGGTGTGTTATGGTGCCTGACGGACCACTATAAAAGCCAATTAGGTGGCTTTAACTGATTGTTAACCTCTTTACGGACAAAAAGGGGCAGTTTCAGTGTCAAATAAATCTCATTATCTCAAGACAAATGCTTTTTGAAAAGTAGACTGATACTATTCACTGAGGTCATAATTCACTCTTTATTTTTATATACAAACTATAATAGTTTATCGAGAGGAATTGTACATTGTGGAAGGTAAAGTAGGCTGCAAAACATTGATTGATGTTAAAACTTACCAATTATTTCCCTAAGGATTTTACTACATATTGGGAATATGTAGTATACTTTGTGTGAGATTTATTATGCATACTACGATAAATAATATCCAATCAAAGCCATTTTATGTACTGTAGAGTTTAAGAGTTAGACAACACTATGCAACAATATGTTCAAAGTGACAAACCATTGATATGCTCTAAGCTTGCTCTAAACTAGATGTTTTCACTAGCTTAAGGGTCACGGTAATTAAAACCAGCTTGCTTAGTACATGAATGAGGGGAAATTCCTGGCTGTTAACTCTGTATGTCTGTTCCTGCTGGCCTACTTTTGCCCCCCCAGAGCTTTCTCTCCTTTATCTACCCTATTCTGTCTCTCTATCTACTGTCCCACTTGTTAAACAAACAGTAATAATACTGATAAACATCAATGGTCCATCCAGTCTGGCACTGTTCAGAGTTGCCACAGAGTAACATAGAGTCTTACCCTTCCAGGCGAACGTCGGGCAGCGTGCGGTTCAGGGCGATCATCTCTGAGGCCATGAGATTGAACTGGTTGATCTTAAACATTTCCTTCATCTTCTCCTGGTTCTCCTTGGCGATCACCACAGGCTTCCCCCCTTCCCCGGGACCGTCCCTTGGTCTCACCAGGGCATATGCAGCACCTACATACACACAAAGGCCACTGTTAAGGCAGGAAGCTGGAAGGGTGTGCAGGATTAAAGGACTACACATTTATGCTTCTAGGGGTCAGCATGGGATACTGAAATGTGATACATTTCATACAATGTCTAACTGAAATAAACACTGTTCCATGAACAATTTAAAAATGTTATTATTTAGTTATAAATCCAGTTGACTAGACTGCAGCTTCTGACTATGGGTGGCAGTATTGAGTCAAAGCTATTATATCGCCCCAAAGGAGTAGAAGAAGAGTTGTCATTCTTCACTAAAATCAGAATGACACTGCATAAAAAAAACTTTAAAAAACTAGGACGGCTTAGAAAACGCTACAGTAAGTGACGGCTATCTGATCCAGTTTATTCAACTGCAGGTCTCTTGGTCAGTCAGACCAAATTGCATGGTCTGAGTAAGTGCCCTTTTCATTCAAGGGCACGAGATGCTAAAGGTGGGGTAAGGGATGCTGGAGAAAGATTAGTGATATCTGAATGCAACATCAGAACAAAAACACCTCTCCTTTCAGTGCCATAGGGTGCTCCCTGAGAAGCTCCTCCCCCTACATTAGATGTCCATTGCCAAGGCTGGGATATTGTTGTGTGGCTTGGTCCGCACCACTACGTTTGTTTTCTCATTTGTGGAGCCAGTGTAGCATGTAGGATTTTTTAAAACTGGGTACACAGAAGCTAAAAGGAGGAGATATATAAGATATCTCCTCACGGAGGAGATATTGACTGACAAAGTGTATTGGAAGTGCAGTGTGCATGTGTAAGCTTACTTTGAAATAAATTACACACTGAACTATGCAGGCCTTTTTGTGTCCTTCCCGTATTTGTGTACAATTTTAATAAAGCGCAGACTGCTTTAATATATAAAAACATAGATAGCATAATTAAAAGTAAACATAAGAAATGTTTTTTGACAAGTCTAGTTTATACACACACACACACACACACACACACACACACACACACACACACACACACACACACACAGCCTACTGATGCATTTATCCGGAGGAAAGCAAACTCTAGGCTACAGCCTACTCCAAATTGATGCGTGTTGGAGTAGGCTGCACTGTCTGTTTGCTAAGGATCAGCTACTATAGTGGGTATTGTAGGCTATCGTTATTGAGTGCCACCGAATGAAGTAGCCTGTCAAGCTTTTACCGGCTGAGTAGAATGTAAACAGTTCCACTATTGTAATGTGACATCAATGCTTCGTTGTGATTGGTTAAACTCATTTCATCGCCTGGCGAAAGTAAAAAATAATAAAATATCGACCTTGAAGCGAAGACAATACATGTCGCATTTTCGCGTTGCAAACATTCACGTTGTATGTGTATGGTGTCATTTACTATAATGCATTTAAAATAATTAACCGTCGCCGGTATAAAAGGGCCTGAAGGGAGCCACAACAAGGAAGTTGAAGAGCCGCATGCAGGTCCGGAGCCGCGGGTTGCCCACCCTTGCAGCTAACCCCAACTTCCAGTGTTAAGTGAATTACAGCTTTAACTGTTTTGGTTATTCAAATAACGTTATATGGGGGGTGTTTTATTGTAGGCTAGTCGTGTTGTCAGATTTATGACAAACCGTCTATTTGTGTCAGTGGAATTAGTCACAATAGACGTGTGTGTGTGTGTGTGTGTGTGTGTGCGTGTGTGTGTGCGTGTGTGTGTGTGTGTGTGTGCGCGCGCACACCTTCTCTCCCGGGCAGACCTCGCTCCTTCTTGTCGTCACACTTGTTGCACTCGCTGAAGTAGAGCAGAATGAACATGTCCAGCATCACCCACACCAGGGAGGTGGCCAGCACCACCTTACAGTAGGCAAACCGTCGCATCCTAGAGGTGGAGAGAGGGAGAGAGAGATGGGGGGAGAAAGAAAAGAGAGAGGGAGAGATATAGGCGAGAGGGAGAGGTGACAGAGAAGAAGAGAGAGATGGAGGGAGAGAGAAAAGAGAGAGGGAGAGAGAGAGAGAAAAAGTGAGATAGAGAGAAGGGGGAGAAGAGTCATCAGACATGATCAGAGACCCTAAAGCTCTGAAGAGGAAGACGTCCAACCCCATCTCTCTCTTGTTACTGTCGCCAACTGGCTCCGCTCCAGAGCATCTATTGAACCTCTCCATCCATCCGTCCCTCCTCTCTGTCTGTCTGTCTGTCTGTCCCTCTGGCTGTCTCGGTGGCTCCATGCCACTCCCAGCTCCTTATTTGCCCACCGGTTATCAGCACCTCCAGAGGTCACCTTCATACTTAAAAGACAGCGCCTCAGGAGAAATAAACACCTGGCTGGAGCTGAGTTGGAAATTATTCCATAGAGGTGGGGGGAAAGGGAAGAGGACTGCAAGGCTGTAATTGCCTTAGAAAATGAATGGATTACATTAGGTAAGCACCTTAGACCTTTATCAACACATCAAACATCAGCACTGGTGTCTAAGGGCCAATGTTACACTGCGACTAAGCCATGCTTCAGTCTGTCTGAACATTGAGGAACACACCAGTTAGTTATTGGTAAACCCCTGCAGTGTATAAGCCCCTCCACGTTTGTACACTTAACAAGGCAAATCCCTGTGTGCATACAGGCGGACGTGCGCACTCATAGGTAGGTACGCTCGTACGTACACACACACATACACCCACATGCACGCACGCTGCTGCACAAACAGCAGAGAGAGGCACTATGAGAGTAATTGCTTTTCTTTGGCAGCCTGAGAGTCAGACAGAGGCACATTAAAATTCCTCTGCATTGCTCCCTTCCTCTCCTCTAGTGCCATCTCTCCTTCTCTGACTGACTCTCTACATCAACAAGCCCCCAGGTTACTATAGCACAAGCAGAGAGGAGAAAATTAGCTCGGTTATGGTGGATTCTTCCTGCACCGCCGAGAGATAAAAAGGTGTTTATGCACAGCTCTCTTAGCCTTGCTTAGTTGAGTGCAGCAGCCACTGAGAACGGCGAATTATAGAGCGATCCTTCCAAACCCTACCTGGGATTCATCTACACCAGAGTGTCTACTGCAGCAGAAAATCAGTGCAGATTCATTCGAGAGTATTATGATGGTAGCTGGCCAGGCAAGGACCCCCCCCCCTGCCAACCCATTATCCTGACTGTAGAAAGTTCTACCAGTTTAAAGATTTGACTTTCCACATGGCTGCAGGCATAGTGTGTAACACCATAGGGGTTGGGTGCAACTTAATACAGGCCTTTAAATGTGTTGTAGAAAATAAAAAGGCGATCACATGCATTATTGTCTGGGCCAGCACAGAAATGCTGAGAGAATAACTAAAAGAAAGGAGAGGAAGTAGGGAAAAGGAGAAGACTCATTGATGGTTTTATGGGATGGATGTTTAATCCTGCTACTGTACTGTAGGTCTAATCAGAGAAATCATAATTATAGTAAAATTGCTGATGTACGGACTATGACATTATCTACTCAGTACTAAAGGCTGCTTTATCTTATAATTGACGGCTAATATTGTCTGGTATTATATGCTGCTACATTAGTAGTCAAACTGCAGGTGCTATGTACGTTTTTGTCATATGGTATAGTTTGACTGTGACCCACATGCACACAATGATTGACTATATTAAAATGCATTTTGGTTGAAAGTGGGACTCAACATTCCCACCACCTACATGGACTGCATTTATACAGCGCTTTTTCCAACCTTCCTGCCACTTAAAGCACAGCCTCTCAGTCACCCATTCATACACCGACGGCAACGTCTGCCATGCAATCTGTCCACCGGGAGCGCTTAGAGTGAAGTGCCTTGCTCAGGAACATCTTGGTGAGGCGTTAGCGGGGTTCCAACCAGCAAGATCTCAACCGCCTATCGCCCCGCTCGACCCACTGCGCCACATCACACAAACACACACGCACACACACACAGATTCATTGTAGCCAGCACTGAAATTACACAAACGCATGCATGCTCTGACAATGTACAGTCATTTGCAGTACTTAGCTGTCTGTATGAATGTGACAGAGCCACTGGAATCGTATTTGTGATGGTTAGCGTGTGTGTGTGTGTGCGCCAGTTGTCTGTAGCGCTGCTGCCACCACCTGTGTGTGATTACTGAGGCGTATTGGCACACGCAGGTGTTACTCCTGTCAGTGCAGGGAGAGCGTGGGACGAGCGCTCTCATGGACAGCCCCTCTCCGTTGCAATTCCCCTTTACCCCTAGCTCTCACTTTCGTTTCTGTGACTGTTAACCTATCTGCGTTCTCTTCCTCCCACACAGAGGCAGCCTGCCTGTTCCAAAACCCCTCCCCTCTTCCCCCTCCCTGTGTGTGTCTCCACTGCCTAGCTGCAGTGACCTCGCATGACCTCTGGGCGCTGAACCTGATGCAACACGACAACGGCATGCTTACTTAGCAAGCTATTGCTGACATGGTACGCTAACACAGGCATCTCTCCCTTCTCGTGTGTGGTCATGTGGAACATACGAAGCAGGGCACACACACTAAAATGTGTGAGTGTGTGTGTGTGTGATAGATATAGTTGCTCTGGAGTCAAAACGGCGTAAGAGGGAACGTCAGCTGATGTGGGAGGGGGTAGAAGACAGCAGCACTCAGCAGGCAGAACATTTTTACATGAACACACACGCACGCACGCACACACACACACACACACACAGATTCAACACACGTTGTGTCTCCTGCAGCTCTGTTTCTCAACCACATTGCCTTGCTGAATTTCTAATCAGGCACGGCAGTGGACTCCTCTCTGCTCATGCCAGCTTGAGGCCCCACACTCTGTGTGTGTGTGTGTGTGTGTGTGTGTGTCAGCTTAGTTTAGGTATGTAGGGCGGTTGCCTCTTACAAGTGTGTTTCAAACATGTCACTCCCTGTGAGATTTAACAGAACTACAGTTCTCTATACCTCCGTCCACCATTAACATATCCCTTTCATCTTTATTGTCTTCGTCCAGCTGACTTTGTTCTGTGTCTCTCTTTTCATTTCACCGGCCCTTAATCCAACCCCAAACTCCCAGTTGTGTCCTCTCCTTTGAAAAATGGTTGCCATCACTACTTGCAACACAATTCCCCCCTCACACACACCGCCCCACCAGCCCAGCCCTCGCTCCTCTTCTAGGCAGTCTTAATCCCCCTTTAGAGATTGCACAACCGGTGTGTCTCACAGACAGACGCTTGGCAACCTTTTAGCTGGGGCAAGGCGGACCACAGTTTCACTGCCTTACAATTTATGGAGCATGAGCGAGGATCCTCCCTTCTGGGAGTGTGGGTCTGCGTGTGTGCGTACACTGTGCCTACAGTACATGTGCGTGTGCTTGTGTGTGTGCGTGTGTGCGTGTGTGTGAGTAAGTGAGGGAGAGAGAGGGAAAGAAGGAGACAAATAAAGACAGAATGAATATTACTCAACAAATGCAGGCCTGTGCTGTTACATGTACAATCATGTTCCTCTGTTTTATATGCATGCTGATCCCACAGTATAGCTTCACCTGATAACAAAGGCTGGTTATATTACTCTAGCAGGTCCCTGATGTGTGGAGCTATTTGGATATACAGGCTTCTGCTTAATGTAGCATTAACAAGGAGATCAAATATATTGACATTAGACACTGAGCTGTGGGAGTCCAGACCACCGGTGGAGGGTAGTGGGATGCTTTAACAGGGGTCTGCTGATGAAATAGTATGCTTTTTAATAATCTAGTTTTATATCTTTAAAAATATATACACACATAACATTGTTATGTTGACCGGTGCATGCATGTGTGTCTACTGTTCTTAGTAGTATATGTAGTAGATGATTGAGAACCACTGACTGAGAAACAATTCCCAGGGACTATTGCAATATTGAACAGAGAAGAACAGTGTTAAAAGCAGCTCTGCCTCAATCAGTGTCCATGGACGAGCTGATGTTGTTTTAAAAGGCCTGGGCTGGACACATCTTACACAATGTTTACTCTTTTCTGCCATGAGTGAAGGGGGGACGAACGACAGAGAGACTAATGGAAGTTGCAAACAAGAGAGAGGGAGAAAGTGAAAGAAGAGCAGAAAAAAGGAGAAAACTGCCCACGATGGCAAATAGGGTCTGGCTCAAATTGATTACCAATGCAACACCTGGCATGGTTGCAAAGTGGAATTAAACACTTCAATCTCCAATCACTCAGGCATTTTCGACTGAGATCAATACACATTACTGTCACTGGGGTTGTTCCCAGGTCTGTCGGAGGGGGCAGGGCTGTGTGCCCATGAACCATACGTACACACACACACACACACACAAAGATAAACACACACACACACACACACACACACACACACACACATACACACACACTTCTTAGAGCAGCAACCACCCTAGTATCCATTAGTGTGCCCAGAATCAGTGTAGCCTACAGTACCTTGTCAAACCACAGTAGATGCCTCTTCCTGCCTCTTCTGGTTTTGATTGGTTGTCTGATGTAAACAACTGCGGTTGTTGCTGCTCTTTTTCAATAAGTGTAACTCCTGTCTGCCACACACACTTCATCCAAGATCAAATAAAAAATAAAAAACACAGATTCCCGGTCGGTCGGAAAAACACTGCTGATAATGCGACTCTTACGATTATTAGGATTTATCTCTCTCTCTCTCACACACACACACACACACACACACACACACACAGTACGTAGAGATCGAATCACATTACCAGCAGTCTAAGCCGTTTGACCCAGCAGGTTTGTGTCAGTGCCACCACTGTGACAGACCAGCCTTCTCTTACCACTACAGCTGCACATGCCACCCAGGCAGCATTTAATTGACTACACCTTTAAAAGCATTTCTTACAAATCAAATAATGTATGTTCCATTTATATGCAATTTATATGCAATTTGGATGCTTTTATCAAAGTGGTTTTCCATGCATACACTGCATAGGCAGCCCAAAGTGAAACTAAAGCCCTTAATATTGGGCACACATTTTGGTACAAAGACACACACAAATGGACACACACGTACAACGTACAACCAGTTAGCTATCCGAATTGCTAACAAACATTACATCCATTTCAAGTGGCTTGCCAAAGCTAAGCAGACTAGGACCTGGTGTATTGAAAAGTCCCACCGACAAATCAATAACATTTTCACACAGAAAGTTTGCATTCCAGGTAGCAAAGTACAGCTGCCCTTTTGACAAGGAGGGACCTGTGGGCTCAAGCTTACAGGTCAGAAAGCACCAGAACAACAAAATGGATCCGGTCCTGCTCCAGTAGTGTAGTCTTGTAGCGCTAAGCGCACAGAGAGACGTCAAAGAGCCAGCAGAGAGAATGTGAGGAGAATTTTCAAGCAGAAGATGAATCCCTTTATAATTGTTATTAGAACCAAGCCTAGACAAGCTTCACCTGTGTGCGCATCAGTAAATCAATAGTCAAAGAATCATGCAGTTAAATATTTACAACACGGCACGTACTAAATATAAAAAATAAATCACAGCAGAATGCTTGTACCTGTCTAAATGAGTAAAGGGGGTCTCCGACCAGCTGTATGAGGAACTCCACCAACCGAGGGGGCGGAGATTCAGAGATCCCACTTCCTCCTTTGCTTGTCACTCAAACATACCTGCACAAAAAGGGAACAAAGAGAGAACCAGAATAAAAATGGCTTCCAGTCAGTGTACAGACAGACACACATGCGGGCATACACACAAAAACACAAACACATTTCACAGACACTGTACATACACAAAACCTAACACGTGGCAGGGAAGTTCTCCAGATTGCGGTTTCACTTAATCGCCCTGTTTGTTCGGCTCTCTCTCTCTCCCATAAATTCCAGCAATGCGGACGGGGCTGTGGTTGCTATGGGCCGTGACCCCAGAGCGTTCTGATTCCATCACGGGGAAAACCCAGCAGTCACGCACGGACATCACACGCCGCTGACGAGACCCCAGTTGGGAGCGGAAGACGAAGCAAAAGACGAAGCCGAAATGCAAACTCACTTCCTGATTGGCCAATGCCCTCGCCACAGTAAGACACGCGGTGTCACCAGGCACACTGCCATGCTTTTGCACCAGAACTTCCTCTTTTTGACAGGAAGTGCTGCACATCATTCACTCCACGTCGAGAGCGAAGGACAAGATTGGGACATTTTTAAGCTGTCAATTATCTACGTGTCGCAGGGCCCAGCAGCCCCTCATCTCTGCTGCTGCACTTTTAATCCCTCCCCCCCTCCCCCCCACACCCCCATCCCCTGCTTCCTCACACAACCAGAGGTCAAACACTGCCAGAGGCTCTCCGCTGGCACGGAGAACGATAACAGAGACTGAGAGCCGACTGAACAGCCTCCATTGAAAGACGAGTGATTCGCAGAGCTGCTACATTCACTGGATTAATATCCTATTTTTTTAAAAATCCACAGAGAATGATAATAACTATGAATATATTGTGTGTGCGTGCATGTGAGCGTGTGTGAATGTCCTGCAATCTGGTCCTTGGCCTACTTATAGCCAAGATGTACTGTAATATGGGACTATCGGGAGTTTATGCTGCCCGCTTGAGTGATTGTCTGTGCGTGTACGTGGGCATGTGGGTGTGTCCGTGTTTGCTTTACATTGTGTTGGACAATGCTGCAACAACATGCATAACAAAACTCTGTGCTGGGCAGCGCCCCACCTCTGACAGTGTTAGAGAACTGCTTAATACTGCAGTGCAGCTAGGCTTCCATGTGATGGTTCCTGGCTGCCATAGGTGTCAGTCTCCCTCACTATGAATCGTCATATCTCATCTCCCTCTCAAACAGAGACCTCACACACACATACACACGCACACACATGCACGCACGCACGCGCTCGCGCGGTGGAATATAGCCTAAAGGCCAATGAAGCAGGACAAGGGAGGTGTTCAATTAATGCTCGGCGGCCTCCCCTGACAATCAGAGCGTTCACGAATGCGTGCGCACGCAAACATACACACGCTCATACAAGACTGCAGTGCCACAAGCACTGACACACCAGCGCACCCTTTCCACCAACAACACCTGAGTCCTGCCTGTGCTCTCGGGCGAGCTCACAGTGCTGTCATATAACTGACACCTGGCCTGGTCTGCAGTACTATGGAAGAGACACTGAGACAAGGGGCTTGTAAGTCAGCCACGCATTGTGAGGCAGACCTGAGACAGAATAACATTGAGACAGAAATACCCTAAGACAGTCAGAGAGGATATGTGTGTAGACAAGTACAAGGAGACAGGGTTTACTCTGCACAGAGAATTCCAAGGTGCCTTTATGAAAACCCCCCCGCTATAATATGGGCTACTACTGCTGTTACTAGGCGCCTGGAAAGGCCCCTGGGATGCACTGCAGTCAACACCGGTCAACACTGGAGGATACACACTGTAGTGTAGTCATCTAATTAGGCCATCTGTTAGCATTGTGATGCACTGTGTTTCACTGGGAATGCCTTGCACTCCTTAGTGTATTGAAACTCTGCGGCACACCGCTCCTCTGGCCTGCAGTTCAACAGCATACGTCTAAAATGTGTAAACAGAGGAGTTGAACGGTGGGGGCGGGGGAACGGGGGGGGGGGGGGGC
>JAODUG010042235.1:0-16905 GCA_027564795.1 Aphredoderus sayanus | reverse complement strand
TGACCTGGAATACATTATGTAGGATATTATTCATCCAGTTAAACTATAAGAAATGCTTCATTAGAATTGTGTATTGACTTAATTTAGCGTAAATCAGCACCCGTTGATATAACACAGACACTAGTAACACTAGTAGTTGATATAACACAGACACTGGTAACCGAGTTTTCACTATGACGCGCCTTTAAATGACACGCTGAATAATGAATTAACATTATCGTTTAATATATTCACCGATCATCATGGGTATGGTTCAATGTCGTCAAGTAAAATAATCTTGTCAGTCCATATGTGACATTGTGTGTTTATCCAATAGGCCTCCGCCGACTGCCTCTTATAAACTGCAGCGGCGTGACACTGCGATTCCAAAAGACACGTAACAGATGTTGAGCCTACAATAAGCTTCACTCTTTACTTGTTGTCATTTTTTTATAGCCTGCCTATAAATTGCTTTTAAGCTCAATAATGAACACCAGTAGTATTTGACCGGATTTTATTCCAATTGTCCGGTAACCTGAAACTTTCCTGGACACACTGACCGGCACCAATTTCTTCTAGCGGAAATGCTGCAATGCAGCTCTGGTGGCTCACAAACATTTATCGGGAGCAGAACAGACAGGCTGACAGACAAATTACAACAGATTAACATTAGGCCTAATGTTAATCTATCTGTGCCTCTTAGGTCTACAGCTTTCCAGATCGCATCTTTCTCCCTTTCATCTTCCAAACAACCCTTTATCACCGCCCCCTCCTCGGAAACTGTTGCTACACAAATTTTTGCACCCGCATGTTAGGCTATAGTGATTTTAAATCAACTATTTTAACAATAGACATTCCTAAGGTAATCTAATTTCTGTAATAATGGTTCTGAAATATCACAGAATTACAATATACTTTGTAGGTGGAGTAAGCCTAAATTGAGGGCAACGCTCAGTGCATGCATGATGCATCACATATTAATGACAAACAGGCTACAATGTTCTTGCACAGCAGGGGAAGTAAATTATTTACTGTGAATATATTGTTGTACTTTAAGCTAGTAGTCTGTAGCTTTCATTATTTAATGTATTAGCCCATTGCTAGCCAAACTAAATTACCCTGCTTTTACAAGTAGTTATTACACAAGTACACCAGGATGTTGCTTTAGTTTTTTGCTTCGATAAGCAAAAAATACACCAACACGACCTGTTCGCTTTGAGGATATCTGATGTTAATCTTGCAGCTATCATATGCATACTGTTTGTACATTCTCCTTTGTTCGAAATGCTTAACATGCCACCATGACACATAGCCGTTCATCGGAGAGTCTTAGCGAATGGGTCAATTCGGTCAAACCATAGCTTTGATAAACAGCAACAGCTCTAAAGGATTATTCGTAGGATAATGACAATTATGGGAACTTATTTCTGCAAACTTCCGATATGATTACAATAAGTAAATAGGCTATTTGACAGTTGTTTTTCATATTGCACTGACATTATAGGCACACTTCTTGCAAGTTCCTCCTGGTCAAGACTAGCATGGTATCCCGCTGTCCTATGGGTCAAAATGACCCGGTGCACTTGCCAGTAGCGGGCACCAACCACAACACGGACATTTGACATTCCGTGGTTGGCTCCCTCTGCTGGTAGTGTGCTGAAATGCCTTAAAACAGCGGGAGGGTTTTAACAATGATAGTCAAACAGGGGCTCCGGGATAGCTGATGACAGACAAGGGGATTTGGAGTTGGTGGCTACTTCATTCTGTGGCACTCAATAACGATAGTCTACAATACCTAGTAGCTGATCCTTAGAGAACAGACAGTGCAGCCTACTCCAAAACACACCAGGAGTAGGCTGTAGCCTAGAGTTTGCTCTCCTCTGGTTAAATGCATCAGTAGGCTGTGTGTGTGTTACCTAGACTTGTCAAAAAAAACTTTCCTTATGTTTACTCTTTTACAAATGCTAAGCTGCAACTATGTTTTTATTATATTAAAGTGGGACACGTTTATATTATTAAGACAAATACGGGAAGGACTCAAAAATGAAAAATGACTATGTTGCATGGTTATTACATCATAACAAAAAAGATTATCCGAAGTGGCTTTACTGACACGGTTATAAAGAATACATGTAGATAAGCACCATGAGAATTTTACGCAGCACCATGTGATCCAAGTGTGGAACCAAATAAAAATATCAGGAATACAAATACCGAATTTATGAATGGGGTGTGTATTGCAGCTTGTTCTTCCAGGTGCAGTACCACCCATCACAGCAACACACGGCTGCTTCAAGCTAGAGTCAGACCCAGCAGAAAAACAAAACTAAATAATCATTCATTAATCGTAATCGAAGTACAATGTTCAGTTAATCAGGATTTTCATTGTAGGTCATAACGGACGGTAAAGTATATTCATGATCAATGCAGTGCAACTTATACGACCAAACTACAGAGAGAGTGCGGGGGCCACTGTGTGCAACGCAAGGTGGAGAAAATTATCCAACAGCTTTAGCGATTGTTATTAATTAGAAGTTCAGTTCATTATAAAACTATGGTGGAATAAATGTTACTGTGGTGGGCTGCCAAAGTATTGTTAATTAATGGGAAACACTGCACAAGTATGCATACTATAGCGCACACACACACACACACACACACACACACACACACCTTTTGGCCACAGGCGAGAAGTCGGTGTATTCTAACAACTCAAGACAAGGTGGAATAGGCTATTCAGCTCTCTGCTGGCACTGAATAATTCAAATAATATACCCCAACTCTTCTAGGTTACTCAACAGGAAGGCTTGCCTTGGGGTTGGCATTTGGCAGGGCAAGCCATTATTTGTTAATAATAGCCGATCATTCTTGTACATCTACATACACATCAGTGTAATGCACATCAACATACCTGGTAACTAGCATGACACCATTCCTAAATATGAGTCTATTGCAATATGGCCCTCCGTTTTCATGGACAGGTATGAGCTACAGGTTTTCAGAAATTTCTTTACACGTTTCTTTATTTTAAATGTATGTAGAATTATCATTTTGTGTAACTCCAGTCTCATGTTATGCTTACATACGTGCAGTTCGCTCTGTGTCCTGTAGTGGGACTAGCCCAAAGCTAAACCTTCATCTGAGACAGTTACGAAGTTACACATGAGGTTTTAAACCAAACGTAATAAATATGTATCTGTATATATGTATTATCTGTTGCATCTATCATCGCACCTCAGCTCCCCCTCTCAGTTAAAACTAAAAAAAAAAGAAAAAGAAATGAAAGCATTTAGTATAATCTAAAATTATCTTAGATGTTGTAGCTCCATAGTTAGCCTGGTCGCCTTCAGAATAAACCAGATAGAAAAACAAAGAAGTACTTAGAAACAGTTTAGTGTTGAGATACGAAAATTATCATAATAATCCTATTGGCTTTGCTGACAAGAGGTCTCTTCAAAAGAACTGTTGGATGGGTATGTTATAACAGAACCCGGAATGGATGACATCCTTTGCCAAGTCCTAGAAAGCATTCCTTGTAACCTCTGCAATTGTCGGACTCATCGATCCTTGTCTTATTAGTACGGCGTTATTGTAAACACAAACCAATTCTTCATATTTTCTGAAAGCTAGACAAGGGGTTATGTTGCGTGGTTACGTCTGGACAACTTTCACCAAGCCTGGCAGTGGTTCCGTTTTCTCCCAGTGGAAGTTTTGTGCCTTTCAAGACAGGAAACACAATGGCGGTGCAGAACACAACATCGTTTTGCACTGTGTTCTAGAGGGACAGATAATAGATAGAGGGAAACTGACGATAAGTAAAAACGCAACAGACACCAACACCTTGTGCCCGGGTGTATTCGTCCATACCAAGTTTGCGCCATATTGAGTACAGTATCCTAGAGCTGCACGCAGCAAAGCCAACAGGCGCTGGAACAAAAGACAAAAGACATCTAAAGTATCTCTTACCTTGCCGATTGCCTTCTTATATCGCATGACAGCCTGTTGGATCACCGCATATACTTTAATATTCCCGTCCCCGCACGGCACCACGACCCGCGTCCTCCCGAAGCACACCGTCACTTTCATGGTTCACGATCCGAAATAAGCGGCCCGGGTCCAGAGTAGAGCCAAGAAAGAGAGCTTCCGCTGGGCAGACAGCAGGAACATTAAGGAATATCTATGGTTTTATCCCTTTAGCATTCCCTGGATTCCTGCTACAGGTCTGTTCGCATTTTTCTGCCGGACGACATTATTGTGTGTTTGCTGACCACCTGTTCAGCTACAATTCTCTCTCCCTTCCCTCTATCTCCCTCTTTCCAGTTAGCTGTTCTTCATGGAACAGGGAAGCGCGCACCCCGCGGTGGTAGAGGTTGGTATTGTATTGGTCGTGTCCTGCGCACATTTGGTCTATATCAATTTGAAATTAAACAAAACAACTAAAATGTAATGAAAATTATAAAAATTTATTTTGTGTGTTCAAATTATATGTATAGACAAAGTTTTGAACCTTATGACTATCAGATTAAATTGTCCACAAGAGACAACTTTAACATTTGACCGGAACACAACAGGCAATCGAAAAAACGGTATAGAATATTCGGTATGTTCAGCCAACAGTGAAATCTGTTTATGTTTTTTCTGATTCTGTTGCAGTAGTGTATACTTTCCCGTAGAGGTCGACGTTGACTACAAACGTGAGTTCTGTCAAGACCATAAAGGGCAGTCGCTCTGTAAACTCACCGCTAGCGGGCTCATAGGTGCCGAGATGGAAATTTCCACTGTACAGTAGCCACACTGGACGTGGTCTCAGCCTCTTTCGTCTATTGGCACTAGGCTACAACGTCACATAAGCAACTCTGTGCTGAACGTCTGCTCCCCTGACCTGCTTTTTAGGGTTGTAGTTTCGCATACTTCTAGATATTTCAGCCAACTGTTTAATTTAACCCTCGTAATGTACTCAAAAATATACAATCTGGCCACCAGGCGGCGCCATCTGATTGTGTATGATTTGTGTGTTTTTCAATTGGCATTGCTAATTGTATTTATTTCTTTATTAATTATTTTTTGTTGTCCTGTTGTCCTCGGTTTTCAAACACACACCTTGCTGTGCCAGCAGTGCACATCATATGTGTGTGTAAGCTGTATAATTAGGTTTAGCGCCCTCTATCTGCCACAAATAGCTAGTGATTTGGGTCATTTTGACCCGGAGTACATTACGAGGGATATACAGTATGTATTTGCAATGTAAGATGTCCTTGAGTGTTTAAAAATGTGTCCCAAATATAATGTATTATTATTATTATTATTATTATTATTATTATTATTATTATTATTAGATGTTTCTTAACCCAACACAGCAAATCCCGCAGTAGGAAAAATGTGTTTTGCATTGTCTCTATCCCTTATGTCACTGCTTATTGGATTCAATCTGTAAATGGTTGCTGTTATTGTGATGATTACCCTGAAACGTTTTACATCTATTTTGGTATTGTCCTCATACTAAGACATTTTGGCGAGACCTTTGTAGATGTGCAGTACATTATTTACTCATTTCTGTTTTTCCATGTATTTTAAGCAGTAACGTAGCCTACTTATTTAACAGATTTACAAGACCTACAAACAGAGTCCTGTCGTTAAGTTCCCCAACAAATTCCTCAGTGCAAATTTAATGTGAGTTGTGAAGTTGGTCGTAGTAAATGTGAATCAAAATACCTCTCTTGTCAAGTAGGCGGGTCTTGATATAAATACAATATATTGGTCTTGGGTCCAATATGAAATAATCTGTTCAATTTGATAATCCCTGATTTGTGTGTGTTACAATATATTTTATGGGCTATGGAAATGTGACACATTGTGAGACTGACATGTTGAAAAGCCACAGTGTTAATGGAAGGATTTATAATGCTTCAAGGTTTCACTCACATATGCTTTGTGTGCAAGCATTTATCAGCCAGTGTCAAATAACTGGTGGGTTATTTATTTTAATTTTAAAAGTAAATAACACAAATAAAAGAGTGCTGATTGTCATGGGTTTGTTATGTGTGTGGCATTGTGTTAATGTGTGTGAGTGGACCCAGGACAAGTTGGAGAGATTATATCTCCACACTGGCCTGGGAACGCCTCGGGATTTCCCAGTCAATGTGTCAGGCCAATGTAGCTCGGGAAAGGGAAGTTTGGGGTTCCATGCTGGAGCTGCTGCCCCCGCGACCCGACCTCAGATAAGCAGTTGAAGATGGATGGATGGATGGAGAAATTATGCACAGTAGGCCTATACATCTATAATTCTTATTTTCTATAGACTAAACACAATTACAATGTTAGAAGACAAATGTTAAGCAGATTTCTGAATATTTAGACATTTTATTAGATAAATATATATATATACATTTAAACATGACTTCACAGAAAATATCAAGCACATCACAAAGTCAGGATCTCAATGTGACCTCTTAACCCTGGATTTAACCACTTGACCTGACCGTAGATATAAGGTATATGTGTTAGAAACTACCTTCATCGGTCTTTGGGTTCATATACAATTTGCCTCCCAGAGAATACTGTTACAATGGAATTAGAATAATTATAATTAGAATAATTATATTGATTGAACTTATTGAACTAATTAAACTGTTAGATGTTAGGCAACAGTTTATACAAATGAAAACCATTCTGAACAGCATAAATTAAAAAAAATCCATAATAATTCTGAATCTCACAACCTGCTCATTGTATGGAAACATATGTTTTTATGGTGATATTATCAAACCTGTTTTAGTCATCTTGTGTATACAATGACCATCTGTTAGGGAGTGCCCTGTCTATAAATTCTAATTTTGAGTATGAATAATAAAATATTTTCAGTGATTTGGACAGAAATAAATAAAACATTATAATAAACCGGGCAGGTTATAAAATGACAAATGCTGTATACATTTAAAATGATTGGCATCACCCTTTTTATATCTAGCTGCAATTGAAAAAGCTGGCATACAAACTATTGGCAGGAGAAAGCATATTGTTTCAATGTCATAACTCATCTTTAGACCTTTGCACAAAATATATACATTAAAGACCCCAATACCTCACAGACTACAGAACTGTTCATAAAAGCTAAAGCGCTTATAGTACCATAGAATAGCCAATACATTACAGCTCTCAGGTTGATGAGTAATAATTAAAGCCATTTAGGACAATATTGGTTGTCTGATACAGATCATATTACTCTATTGATTACAGTGTGCCAGACCAATATAAATGCAGTGCTTCCCAATTAAATGTTATTTTACTCAGCAGATCCTTTAATATGGTTTTGCCTTTATTCCACTGTAGTTGCAGAAATCACTTAAAATACAGACCCACAGTGATAAGGCAGACCTTTACTTTAGAAACTCTTCCATGAAATCTTGAGCCAGTATTTCCTGTCACTCTACTATCCAGTACAGGATAAATAATTTTAAACAATTTACCATTAAACCAGTTATCATGTGCAGCATGTCCTGACATACTGTATAGGGAAACTTAAAAAAATATTAATGACTGCAATGATAACTGATCTGATCTGTGCTAGAGTAACACTTACTGGAAGGAAGACCGTAGTGATCCTCAAGATGTTTTGAACTACTACACCTCTGCAGTACAGTGTCAGGAAGTTATATTTTCCCACAGATTGGCAGCAGTGATAGGAAAACGTCAAGGACTAGTGCCTTTCCGTGTAAGCAAGAGTTCAATTTGCACCTGTAAACCTGGCCTGAGTGAGCAGAGACAAATATGCTTGACGTAGTTTTTGTTCGATTCCAGTCTATAGAGTGTATAGATATACACTATATACTACAGTATACAGTATAAATATTGTATACATAGCTGTCTGTAAACAGCATTGTGTGCTTAAGTAGAGGGCTTGTGACCACATCACTACTCGGTTTTGTGACAGTAAATGTCTTTGAGGGCCTTCAGCTCTTCAATCAAGGTCTTGTTTTGGTTTTCCAGAACAGCCACACGATTTTCTAGACACTTGACATACTCTTTCTTTTTTCTACGGCACTCACGAGCTGCCTCCCTGGAGAAGAAACAGGGAAAAGTTATTTGAGACTTTGAAGGAAAAGTGTTAACTCGACAAAGCAAAAGGAAAATAAGACAAAATTAAATATACTAGCTTGTGAATACCAATAGCAGGTTTGGATAGCAGGTAGCTTTCTGTAGAAAAATATAATCTGAATATGGATTGAATATGGATGCATTGTTAATATGGATATTAACAATGATTATTTTCATGACACTGCAAATGTGACCTTTGAACTCTACACACGTAGCTGCTAATGTTCGTGTTTCAGGAAAATGAATGCTATTCCACTGCTGAGCTGAAAATAATTTTACTGCCACCACACAAAACATTTATATTTTGAATAATTATACTGTATATATTTGTTTTGTTTTTATTAACATTATTATATTTGTTATGTAGCCTTACAATTATTTTATATCCTTAATTCTGTAAATAAATACAACTAAATAAGTGCATTAAATAGATTAAAGCATCTCTGCTCTTCTTACCTGTTTTTCATGAGGCGAACCTCTCTCTTTCGGGTGACCTCCTCAGTGTGTTGGGGGGAGGGGCTGTGCATGTTGCCCGGCGATGCTGCCATGACAATGCTCTGGGTTAGACCTGAGCTGGGCGACCGCAACTGATAGGCTGGCATATCTCCTGTAGCAGCTGTTTAAAGAACAGAACAAGATTAATATTACTAACCCAGGTTAAATTAATTAATTATAATTACATAAGAACTTAATTATAAAATATAATATTATAAATTAATTAGAATTCATTATAATTAATTCATTATTAATTTCTCACGTAAAGCTGTGTGGACATAATTTGACACGCCAGGTGGTTGTTACACACATAGAATGTAATCCATCTGGGGAGCCTTCCATTGAAATGGTCAAGCGCTTTCGACAAATACTTCTCAGGTGATTGGATGAACAATCTGTCTATCTGTTGGAATCGCTATTATTGTTTTGGAGTCGCTTTCACTGTGGTCACACCTAAACCACGCCCGTAGCTACCAGTACGATGCTGATTGGTCACACGTTAGATATACCAGACAGAACTGAATGGATTGCTTGCCTCTCCAGACTGATTCCTGTTGCAAAGTCAAACTGAAGCTAAGGCTAAGTGTGGACATGGTGTCAAAATCTCTCAACAGTTAGTCATTGCTTTCCTTGATTCTCTCTACTAGAACATTTGGATAAAGAGACGGTATACAATTTTTCTTCTGCTGCCTGACAATTTATATGTACATTTTATCTGTAGGTTATTCGTTACAAAATAACATGAGGAACCTATGATAATACTGTAGGCTTTGCTAGCTACCAAACCAGATATCATGGCATCTAGATCGGGGGCAATTCTATCATTTATAGTTGCCCCTGCACTTACAATGCATATGATGCAGAGCATTTAAAAAAAGTGTAAACATATAATCCTATATATAAAATCTTAAGTGACATTATTAGATGCTATAGCATTAATGTGATTACTTTAAGGTGTGCATTAATTTGAGATACACATATTACTTCCTCCAACCACTTAACAATCTGACTTCTTGCATTAAATGTAATATAGTGAAACCTTAGTGAAACTATATCAACTGTACTCTTAATTAGTTTACATATACGTTTTTTATATCAAAAGATGATTAATGTGTTTCAAGTCTGAGATATGAAGGAAAATGCAAAAATTGCCCCTGGTCTCCCCTCAATTGAATTGCTCCTCACAAGTCCCAACCAATGACATAGCCCTAAAAATGCCCGTAGCCCTCCTCCAAAAGGATATTTGTTCATGTTAGAAACAAAACCAGTCTTTTAAAAGGAGGAAAGCCATAGCAAACTTAATTCCATCCCTCCAGGACCTTTTTTGTGATTGTTGCAGCCTAAATTGCGATGCATGTTACAAAACCAAATTTTCTTTCAGTTTAATATTTTAAACACTGAATGGTTGAAATAGCTCAAACAGCTGAAGACATGGGACAAAAACTTGGCGTTGGCGTATAATGACAGGAAACAATAGTCTGCCACACACACCGTACACATCGTGACACATGCACTGACATGCAGGTGGAGCTCGGATTACAACACACACACACTTCCTCAACTATATTAACATAGAAAATATCCTTAGGCCAATTTTGTTTAACCCTTGTGATGTCCTTTAAAATATAGAACTTGGGCCACTCGGCGGCGCCATCTGATTGTGTATGATTTTGTGTGTTTTTATTGGCATTACTGTGTGTATTTAATTAATTCATTAATTAATTCTTTATGTATTTAGTTTTTTGTGCCTTTTAACACTCCAGTTGTCCTCGGGTTTCAAACACACATCTTGTGGTGCCACAGTGCACATCATATGTGTGTAAGCTGTAGAATTAGGTTTAGCGCCTTCTATCTGCCACAAAGAGCTATTGATTTGGGTCATTTTTAACCAGAGAACATCACAAGGGTTCAATTTTAACTTTTGTTCAAATCTCACCGGGTTGTTCATATTTCTTGCAAACATGGTAACTAAGACCTCACAGGGAAATGTAGGCTAAGCTACGCTAGTAGTCTATCTTCAGAACATCATAGTTTCACCACGGCAGATTCACTTCCAAACATCTACCGTCGCACAATGGCCTAGTAAGTGCAGTTTCTCTTGGCACCGCTGTTGTCTTTTCCTTAATCAAATAAATTTGCATGCACATGGGATATTTCAGCAATATCAGCTGGGTAGTGTGTTTTGCAGAGCAAATTTTATCTATTGATGGCTAAAGTTTGCTTATGTTCTACCACATTTGACTTTAACCCCGCTTTCATGCAGAACTAGGGAAGTACAGTAGCCTCATTTTGGTAATTATGAGCTGTTCGTGTGGCACGTCTGCATATTTTCAAATCACAACATAAAACCCCTTGATCCAACTCACTACCAGATAGTGATCAATTGACAGCTCCGCCCCTCTCTTCACCCGAGTGTCCAGAACATGCGGCCTCAGATCAGATGATACGATTACAAAATCGATAATCGACCTTATGAGCATCCTTATGTTTGAACATGGTATTTGTTATACACAGTCCATGACTAGCACAGAAGTCTAATAACAAACACCCGCTTGGGTTTAGATCAGGGAGGCCGTTCCTCCCAATCACGCCTCTCCAGGTATCTCCATCATTGCCCATGTGCGTGTTCTCCCAGCAGAACAATGGAGTCCCCTGTTGGAGCCCCATCCATTCAGGGTCTCGAAGAAGGCCGAATACTCTGAACTGCTGTTCGGTGCATATGCACAGACAACAGTCAGAGTTTTCCCCCTACAACAGTAGTTGTTACGTAGGACGAACAGCACACATGAGTCACGTACTGTAACAATAACATACACTTGCGCAATCATTGTCTTTCACACTTTCTATGGTCAGACTATACTTTGGGCGCTTATTTCAGCGCCCATCAGGCACTATTTTCGAGGATGCTCATTGGCTAAATCTGTGTTGCTATGGCATATCTTGGGTCAGCAAGTCAGAAATTCAGCTATCGCCAGAATGTTGAGCATTTGTATGCTCAACACAACTTGGTGACAAAACTGTTGAACATTTTTGAAATTAATAATTTGTGTATATATTCACGCATAACACGTTATTGTGTATTTCTATCACAGTCATGCTTAAAATTTGTAGTTATTAATATATTACATGAAAAACTAAAATCTAAAACACTACACCAGGGAGGGGGACGCCCTAGCTATTGGCTGGCCGCCACTGCATATATGCATGCTGCATCCGTGTAAAATTGGTAACGTAAGCAGCTGTTTAGGCAGATCGGCTGATCACCGGTCATGGCCGATCATGGTGAAAACCGATTATAATTAATTAACTGTATTCATCTTAACACTGTTCTTGACAGAAATGACAAAAGCATTTTATATAATGTACAGCACAGCAGGCTAATAGTAGTAGTTTGCTTGGAGAAACTGAATTCCAAACTATCAAAGCTAGTCAATAACCGATCCCTGCCATTAAAATGTCATATATATCGTATATTTACCCCAATGAATGTTTTTTTTAAAGACATACAACCTAAATTATTGGTAATTATTTTTTAAAGTTATTAATTTAACAGATTTTATTTAATTAAATACATTATTCATCTTCAAGGAACGTTCTTTACTTAGTCACTGGAATGCCAGTAACACTGTTATCTTCCTGTACATGTACACACACACATACACAGTAATCACACTGACTGAGCTGTGCTGACGTCAGTTTGTGCGTCTTGCTCACCCGCTTTGAATTCTCCTCTCCCTGCCTGCGTTCCAGGAAACACCGGTGACGTCAAACCAGTGACTAACCCCCACTTGTGTGTATGTGTGTGTGGGTGTGCATGTTACAGGGAGACAAAGATACAAAGCAGGAAAGAAAACATTTGAAACAGGAATGTGTTTTATATTGATAGTGAAATTTATTGATACAACAATTTATTGTTGTATCTAAGCTAAAGCTAAGTTTGTGAGCAACAGTGTGTTAGCAAGTGTGCGTGTAAGTGTGTGTGTGTGTGCGCGCACACACACAGGAAGAGTTGAGCAAGCTAACCCAGCCTTGTACTGTCAATATTACATTTATCATGTGTTGAAAATCCTCCACATAGCATTTAAACATCTGATTTTGCAGTAGAATGATTATATTTGAATACTAATACCATTCCCCAAGAGAAACCTTTACTTTACAATGTTTGTGTGCACACTTAACACTAGGTTAAGACATTAAGCAATGCATGTAGTCACTTCACTTGTATTCCTAGCTCCATGCATTCCTGCTTGTCCGAAATAGTGTGTGAAAAAAGGAAGTTGAAAGGGTACGTTACCTGACTCCGTCTCCTCTCCGGTCACGGCCATCTCCTCTTTCCAGAACGCCAGTATCGTAGCAGGGTATCAAAATGACAAACTCTTGATTTTGCTTTACTCTATCTCTCTCTCTCTCTCTCTGTCTCTAACTATGTCAGAGTGAGTGACTGTTGCCTGGCTGTTAGATTATTGTGTAGAACACATTGACATCATGACGACGTCACTCTGCTGTAGTCAATAAGGCAGCATGGCTTAGTCTCTCTCTCTAGCTCTCTCCCTCCCTCCCTCTTCCCCTCTCTCTCTCTCTCTCTCTCTCTCTCTCTCTCTCTCTCTCTCTCTCGGATCAAACGGCAGACAGAAACACAATGTAAGCAGTGAGGAAAGGAGGGAGAGTGGAGGGGGGGAAGGTGGTGTATTTTTAGTGGACATGACGTAACCAGAGAGACGCATGACAAACAAGGATATTGTGTCCCAAGGGCAGTGCACAAACTCCCTGTACTGTGTGTGTGTGAGAGAATGAAAGAGAGAGAGAAACAGACGTTGGCTCAACTTCATATAAGAATAAAAGTGTTTATGAAGTCTTCAGACTTTATTAAGTGTTCGGTAAGTAGATGTAGATAGAAAGGGTTTATACATAAAGGGTTACATTTTATATGCCATGACTTATGCTTACTGGTACATTCACATATAGTGCTTATAGAGGTTTTACTAAAGACTTTAACATTCCTGTTGTCCTCGAGTTTCAAATGCACTACTACTACTACGTTATTTCAGAAGATGGCGCTAACTGGTAATAATCACAACAATCTCAACAATAATAATCAGAACAATCACAATAGGGTTCCAGCACCTTTGGTGCTTGGACCCCTAACAATAATAATCAGAACAATCACAATAGGTTTCCAGCACCTTCGGTGCTTGGACCCCTAACAATAATAATCAGAACAATCTCAATAGGGTTCCAGTCTTGAAATTGACATGCATTGAAGAGAGTATGCCAAATTGAGTGATGTGTATATGTGAGAGCTGCAAACTGATGTCACAGGAATATGTCCTGGATGCTTCCCCAATGACGATTTGATCTCAAGATTTTTAAAGTCTTGGCTCAGTTCATTAACCTCTACGCCACAGAAGCAGCTGCTGATTACACTTGTTTTTCTTTTAATAAAAATACATTGTGACCCAAAATTAACTTCACAATTGTTTGTCAGTTGATATCTTCATTGGTTAAAGATCAGAGAAAATTGTCATGTGAGCCAAAATCTTTAAGAATGCTATAGTTTGAAAAAACAAACACATTTGTACTATTTGGCAGTGAAAACAGAATGTCACCCTGGGATTTGAACCACAACCTTCAAAGCTGAGAAACATTTTGTTAACCGCTACGCCAAAGAACAAGCTAACAACTATATAATGTTTTTTCTCTATAAACAATAACAATGTAGAACATTGATTTCCTCAATGTTTGAATGTCACAAATTAAAATAATGTTAATAAAGGTAATTCATTAAATATTTAGAAGAGAATGTAACAATTATAATATCATACACGTTTATGCTTAATAAGAGTCTGATTGGACATTCAGAGTGTTTTTTTTTTGTTGACAAAATCATTGCCTCATGACTATATTTTGACTGAGGAAATAAACCAAACGGTTTGGGATATCAACATTATTTTGAAGATTTTTTATACTCTGTAGATGCTGTATATTGGATTTAATTCAATTCTGAGTAGCAGTCTTGGACGAGTTGATGAAAACACGTTTTTCAGATTTTGTGAAATTGCATGGTTACAAATTTTTAAAAGGCATTTTTATGGTGCAACTTGAAAAAAGGCTATTAGAGAAAACAGAAGAAAAAATAAATTGGAACATATGTTAAGTAATTTTGAAGATATGGGCAAAAACATTAAAGTATTTGTTGTAGCGCCACCTTTGGGCCATTTGTTTCAAAGTTTAGTACAGCCATTCTTTGTGATGTCCTTAACCTATATACCAATGTTGATGTCGCTGAGATGTTTATAGTGGAAATAACAAGCTTCTGAATTTTGATTGGCTATTTGGCGGCGATTTCGATTAGACACCCAATTGTAACTTTAGGCACTATAGGCAAATAGGGCATAGTGTACTAAATTTCATATTTGTAGTCAGCATAGTCCGAAGAATACGGGTACCAAATTTTGTGAGATTTGGTTAAGGGTTCTCAGACTAGTTCATTCATTCAGCAACCAGCAATGTGCTTACTGTTGCATAGGTGCTGGAACTTAAATATGTATTAGCACATTTAGTGCATTTCTATAAACTCAACAACAACACAGAAAAAGTTTACAATAGACCAATATTTTGCAATAGGACTGTGCCTACAGTATGCTGCTTACTATATTTTGATGGATTGCAACAACACCTTACAGCGCTCTTGCTTATACAAGGCAGGGCATAAACGACCATATACATTACATTTAATAATTCATTTTTAATGATTGTGTAGTGGGTGGTGGTAGTGACCTAAATAATCAGGTTAGGGTTAGAGAACGCGTCATGCGTAATTACGCAATTCTGTGCCAGTGCTGAATTAGCATGATAAGGTGTAACTCAGTCCGTCTCTTCCCGGATGCAAACTCTATGTAAAGAGCAGATGCTTAGCAAGACGACACGCTAAAACCCAACAAGTTCTAGCCTGATTTGCCAGAGCGTCCATTGAGGTGAGATTTATCTTAATGCGCTGCTACCAGCTGGCCACCACTACAAAGGCACTGGTTGGGCTCACCAAGAACAGTTAGTCATAAACAGCTACAGCTAAACCAATATTGTATTACATTTACAATGTGAATGTAAACACTTCCAGAACTTTATTTCAGGGCAGCCTGTTGCCTGGTATTGATCAATAAAAACAAACACCTTGTTTTGAAGCAAATCTTTTTGTAGTATTTATTAAGCACATTAAGGCATTTTCGAAAGATGTGCCATTGTAGTTCACCGCTTCAACAAATAGGATCAATATGTCAGGCCATTGTTTTGTAAAGTGCCATTCTACATTGGCTTGGTCCTCTTGATGTGATCGGATCACTGCCAAACACTAATAGCCTGGTCAGAGGAGAGCCCACTTCTTCATGATACAAATCTGCTGCAACAGAGGCATTGGGCAGCAACTGTTCATCAATCTTTGCTCTGCATCCACCCTCAGCCAGGCGATTGTGTACTCCTCTGCCTGAAATAACATGTTGGCAAAGTGGAGACATCACTTGTAAGCAGTCCCTGGTTGATTTCACAATACTAGAGCTACAGATGCAAATAAGGGTTCTAGTTGGGTTTTGACATTTGGTGGTTTGGTCAAAACCTTTGTGACATTGCATGTAAAGTGAGATAAATAGAACTGTTTGATGATTGACTCAAAATATTTGAAACCTCATGATGTCCTCTGGGTCTAAATGACCCATATCACTAGCTCTTTGTGACAGAAAGAAGGCAGTGGGTCTATCAAGGAGAGCATTCTATTGTATGAAGCAGACTGTTGAAAGAATGACTTTGGTTCTTGAAAATGTTGTTAAATCATAAAAATAAAAAAGTAAATGCAAGACAGCCAATTATATAGCTTTCTGTACCAGCAATCCTGTGTCCATTCCAAGCCTGTACGACACGGCTTACACCTATTCGAGCAGTCTGGCAGGTCAAGTTGGTCACGCAATATTTGACCATAATGATTAATAGTACAGATTGTTTGATAAAGGATGTGTCCTTGGCATGGAGATGAATATTGATGATTCGCCATCATTTTCATATACAGTGCACGGAACAAGTATTTGATACACTGCTGATTTTGCAGTGTATCATAGGTACACTTCAACTGTGAGAGATGGAATCTAAAACAAAAATCCAGATCACATTTTTAAATAATTAATTTGCATTTTATTGCATGATTTGAGTATTGGATGACCTACCAACTGGTAAGAATTCCGGCTCTTACAGACCTGTTCGTTTTTCTTTAAGAAGCCCTCCTGTTCTCCACTCATTACTTGTATTAACTGCACCTGTTTGAACTCGTTACCTGTATAAAAGACACCTGTC
>JAODUG010042183.1:0-16911 GCA_027564795.1 Aphredoderus sayanus | reverse complement strand
GGTTTAGCGCCTTCTATCTGCCACAAAAGCTAGTGATTTGGGTCATTCTGACCCGGAGTACATTACGAGGGTTAAACTGTTGGGCTATTTGCCCACACAGTTGGTCACAAAGTGGTAAGCCTCACCCCATCCTTGCTTGTGAATGAGCCTTTTGGGGATGCTCCTTTTATACCCAATCATGACACTCGCCTGTTTCCAATTAACCTGTTCACCTGTGGAATATTCCAAACAGGTGTTTTTTTTTTAGCATTCCTCAACTTTCCCAATCTTTTGTTGCCCCTGTCCCAGTTTTTTGGAACATGTTGCTGGAATGAAATTCAAAGTTAGTGAATTTTTGTAAAAAACAAGTTTCAGTTTGAAAATTAAATACCTTGTTTTTGTAGTGTATTCAATTGAATATAGGTTGAAAAGGATTTGCAAATCATTGGGGATTGTATTATGTAAAACCTATGTTTGAAACTCATAAGTCTGGAAGGTACAATTGCAAACATGCTATTGATTTCAGATACTGATATGGTCTCTGATTTTCTGACCACCTCTTTGTTGTAGTACCTGTTCACGTCACTCCAAACTGGAGACATGATTGTGTTCATTTCCTGATGGCTTTGCCATCTGGAAGAAGGATAAATAATAGGATGATCTCACTACTTCATCTGCCTGAGTCTGTTTTCACTGGGCGGCAGTGGTTGTCCCATACCAACTTATGTAATCCTTCTGTCGTCCTATTTATAGCTTTTCATAATTACTTGCTATGGTGTGTCTGTGTGTATGTGTGTATGCCTGTCTGTCTGCAAGCTTTAATCCTTAATTTAATATGCTGTTGCCTCATTGCCGAGGTTTGGGCTGAGGTTAGGTGACCTATGCTATGTAGAGAGTTAAATTTTGTCCTATCATTTTACCAGAACCTCAGTCTTGTCAAAAAGTATGAAGACTTGGTTGGAGCCAGTCATCTCCTATTGTGAACAGATCAGCAGTTAGTGGTGCTTAAATCTGGCACTTGGCTGTTTTTTATTTATTCATTTCTTTGTGATAAATTGAAACCTTGGACACCAAGGGAGTGCAATTACTGTAAATGCCTGAACTGTGCTGATTAGAGGACCAGAATGGTTGAGGATTAAGTGCAACCCAAAACACAAATTTGTCACCTCCCATGTAGTTTATAAAATGTACTGTATTTTATAGTTGTATTGTGACATAAAGTTTTAAAATAATGCTAAGTTTGATTTGGTTATGACCTTCTAGGTTAATTAGTGGAAATACCTCAAGTTCCAAATTGCACGAAAAGTTAACATGCAATAATTTGTCATTAAAGTTATCAAAACTTTCCTTTTTGTTATTTTAATGAACCATAAAATTAATCCTAATGAGGCAAGTGTGTTTTTGGTATTTTTGTTATTTTTCCACCATTGTGCAATATAATCAATCAAGATTATCTGTAGCAAATTTAAATCCAAAACATTAGCGTTTCCGTATGATAAATTGAGAATGTGCTATGTCTTCAGCAATGCAGTTAAGAGCAATATGTGAAGTACTAATTAAACTAACATTCTACTGAAAAATGAGATAACAAATTATAATTTATAAATTGTTATATTACACAATGCATTAATATACAATGCAAATGTATGAAATTAATTTGACCAGGACAGAAGCGTTTTTTAGGGACAGTAAAATAAAATCTAAATTAATACTTATTTATGTTAAAACCTTGGTCCTACAGCAAGCCCAGGACAAAAATAGTGATAGTTATACAATAATAGCAAAAGCTCAATATGTGTACTTTGTCTCTACAGGGAACCAGGGAGACCCTGGGCTACCACTGTGGGATGCTGGGTGATGCCCTCTACAAGGAAAATGACTTTGCCCTCATCATTGATGGAAAAACTCTAAAATATGCCCTCACGTTTGGAGCACGGCAGTATTTCCTAGACTTGGCTTTGTCCTGTAAAGCAGTTATATGTTGCAGGTAATTTTATTCAAGCAAAGCTGATAATAAATAATTATACACACACACAGTATATATTTCATTCCATAGAGTAATTTCAAATGTTATGGTGATTTTTGTGGCTAAGCATTGGTATTTGAGATTCACTATGTGTATTAGCAGCAGTTCATATCTCTTTCTTGATGATGTGTGTGTGTGCTTTTGGTGAATGTTCCTCCCAAGTTTTCTTAGAGGAACAGGCTTTTTGAGAGAGCTCAGGGAGCACAGAGAACATAGTTTACGACAGCCCGTGATTACTAATGACTCACAGGTGTTTGTTTACCCAACTCTTTTGGCTATGTAAGTTTTTGAATGAGGAAGTGTTTCTCGAAATGAATCACTGAACATACAAGATGCTGTTCTTAGCCTGGTCACCATCCAGTGTGTTCCTGATATTTAGGATCTGTCAGATTGTTAAATCTGCCATTCTAGTTTAAACTATTTGACAGTACTGCCAGAATATCAGACCAGAAAATATAGCCAGTTATAACAAATTAGGGTTAAAATGTTACTACTGTACTGAAATGGCATGTAGAAGAAAGTACATTGGGTATCGTTTTACTGAGCAATATAAGGCAGGTCAAAGTAAAGTTAGAAGAAACAACCACAATGTATAGATTTGATTGTTATCACAGCACAATTTGGGCATACTGTATATATTTAGCACCGTTTTTCCATACATGTGTCTTGATTTTCTTTTCTTGCAGTGGTAACTAAAGTATTTCTTTAAACCTGCAATAGGGAAGTACAAATAATGTAACCTTATAAAGGTGCGCTGTGTTGAAGCTGCCTGGGTACATAAATGAAACAAAGTACTTCGGTCCTCAAGCCACCATGACGAGGTTCTGAGCCAGAAATCAGTGCTGTGTTCTCAGAAAAACAAACCTACAGGTGCCACCACTTTTACCAAGTGTATGACGTCAGTTTTTCCTCTATACCTGTTTTTACTTTGCGTACTCCAGCCAATAGCCGTACTGTAGATGAATGGGTGCCTGGTTTAACCACAGAGAAAATAACTGTAAACGGTGTCACAGGAATTTGACTACTTAAAGTTGGAGCCAGCGATAATAAGCTAAATAAATTTTGTTTTGTCAAATTCAGAAAATATCTTCTCACGGTCTGCGAGCTGTCCATTCTGTGTGCTGGCAAACATAATCAGGTGTTCCCATTTGCAGCACTGGTTCTATAATTAGGAACAAAAACACACGTTTGAGCGCGTTCAAATCTCAACAATCTTTCTCCAGAATCCCTGACTCTACCTTCTATGGGAAACGTTTACAATATCACTCTGCTTGCACTATATTAGTCCTCTTCTCTACCTCTGTTCTGCATAGGAAGCTCGTAAAAGGACAAGTTATTGGATGCTCTTGCTTTGTCACATGATAAAAGGCTCTGCTTCACACACTCATTCGGGGAAGTTCAGTTAGTGACACGGGAATGAGTGATTGGTAGAACGGGGAACGAAAATGTCTGTCATCTGCAATTATGACCCAGATAATAAATAGATTTGGGGAAAATGTACAATACTTTCCTTAAAAGACTCCCTTGTTTTCCAGTGCTTTATTGGAACCTGTCAAGGCAGGGGTATTTATAGTATTGGCAGCCCTGTTCGCCTCATTGTTCTACACTGGTCTCTGAGATTGTTATGACTTACAATACACAGTATATGCTGGGGAATTGCTCTACTGGAAAACTCCATTCAAATGCATCCTTGTGTATGCAGTATTGTGTGCTAGTTAGTGTTCAAATATACAGTATTATATATTTTTATTTAAAATTACCTCACTATTACTTTTAATTTAAAATATTTATTGTGGGTTAACCAAGTTGTTCCCTGGGATTCTGCTCTGTCGTAGGGTGTCTCCGCTTCAGAAGTCGGAGGTGGTGGAGATGGTGAAGAAGCAGGTGAAGGTGATCACTCTGGCAATTGGCGATGGTGCCAATGACGTGGGCATGATTCAGACGGCTCACGTTGGCGTGGGCATATCGGGCAACGAGGGCCTCCAGGCAGCGAACTCCTCTGACTACTCCATTGCACAGGTGGGCAGTGGGGCATTGGCCTGCACCTGGATTAAAGGTCTACTAAACAATGTTTTTACACCAAAAACCTCATCTTTAACATGTTATAAACCATGTTTTAAACCTTGTCCGCCTCATTCTCAAAAATCTCATATTTGGCCACATGGCGGCGCCATCTGATTGTGTATGATTTGTGTTTTTCAATTGGCATTGCTGTGTGTATTTATTTATTTATTTATTAGTTATTTCTTTATGTTTTTGTGTTGTTTTTTTGTGCCTTTTAACTCTCCTGTTGTCCTCAAGTTTCAAACACACACCTTGCTGTCCCAGCAGTGCACATCATATGTGTGTGTAAGCTGTAGCATTAGGTTTAGCGCCATCTATCTGCCACAAAGAGCTAGTGCTTTGGGTCATTCTGACCCAGAGGACATCACGCGGGTTAAATTAAAAGGTTAAATATAGATTACAAATTCTCTTTGTGGAAGTTGAAATGTCCTAAAAATATTACTTTTATTCCAAAGCGTACTGTACACTATTCTCGTTTGGACGCTAAATACCTTTTTAGGTTTATGCTAACCACTAAACGTTATGGAATACACAGGTGTTTTTTTTCTCTTCCACACTAGAGTATCTGTGAAAACATTAGTCATGTAGGTCATATGCACATTTCTTTACAACATTGGCAAAATTGCCAACATCACTATGTAGAACCAGATCCTTACAAATTGCTATGTAAACATACATGCTATACAAGCTATAGTAAGCAAGTATTTATGAAACTCTGTTGATATACGATACCACGTAGACAGGCAGAACTGTGCCAACAACAAAAGCCCAGGAGATCTTGTATCGTGGTTCCTTTCAACAGCATGCTGCACTATACATCTTGTTTGTGTCAATACCATCGCCACAGGGCTTGAGAGAGCCATCTCAAGCCCACATGTTGTAGTGTACAGCGTTCAAAGACAGAGGGCCTCACGCAATCTATTTAGGTCCCTGCGTTAGATTGCGTTTCTCCTCCTGTGGTGTTTTCCCTGTATTTGCGTTAACGGTACATTAACTGTAATTTGCCAAAACCATAGCAACCTTGTATAACTTGTTTTTTCTGTTCCAACACTGATTGCATGATTTATATTAGCACACCACAGCACCCATTCTGGTGCTGTTCTGCACTTTTGATGTATGGTTCCACCTGTTTAACTACAATTTAAACATGCTTAACTTGAGAACATGTGTCCACTATTAGAACTTAAAACATATGAAAACTTTAAAAGTATTCATTTATCTATATTATTACATCTAGACATAATAACATATCTATATGAATACTTTGAAAGTATTCTACTTTTAATCTAGTTTTTGAGCTATTCTGTTACAATTTCATCACTGATGTCCAGAACTAATGGTTCTAGTCGGAGCTGGACCCACTTGTCTGCTAGCTCCCTGCTATCTGTGGGAGCAAGTTGGGGGAAAGTGGAGGGGCCCTGTCCTGTGGCGCCTGTCCTGTCCGTCTGTCATCAGCTCAGCCTGGGGGTAGCCTGTGGGGGTAGCTTGTGGGGGCAGCCTGTGGGGCTAGCCTAGCTTGTTGTGGTAGCCTGTGGGGGTAGCCTGTGGTGGTAGCCTGTGGGGCTAGCCTAGCTTGTTGTGGTAGCCTGTTGTGGTAACCTGTGGTGGTAGCCTGTGGGGGTAGCCTGTGGTGGTAGCCTAGCTTGTTGTGGTAGCCTGTGGGGGTAGCCTGTGGTGGTAGCCTGTGGGGGTAGCCTAGCTTGTTGTGGTAACCTGTGGTGGTAGCCTGTGGGTAGTAGCTAACGAAAGACGGGCTGCCCCTCAAATAGGCGAGGTTACGTCTGCGTGGAGAGCGGCTGTTTAACGCGGTAGTAATTCCCCCCCCTAGGTTTTAACGTAAGGTTCTTTTCTCCGTGTTCATTAGGGAGTGTGTGAGGATGTAGCCGAGACGTGGTCACAATGTGCTCTTTGTTTTAAGCAACGTGGTGCTTAACTAAGAAGAGACTGTTGACTCAGATGACCTTGTCCCGCTGTAATCACAGTTATCAGCAGGCGATGGCTGGGAAGTACAATGTGCACCACAGGCCCCAAATAGCAGCATTATCATAAAGCATTTAACTATTACTCTGAGCCCTGGGAGACCAATACACGCACTCATCCTTTCCCCTGTTGAAGACAAGGCTCAGTCTGCTAGTATCAAACTGTATCTCAACATCCCTGGAATGCAAAGCCAAACCCTTCCCCCCTGAACTCCCACCACATCTAATATCTCCTCTCAATGCTTGAGCATCCCAGGAGTATTACCCTGATGTCTAAATGAAGATGACTTCTGCAATTGGTTCCTACTTACCTGTCTTCCCTTGACTTCCTTCCCACACAGTTCAAATACTTGAAGAACTTGCTGTTGGTCCACGGGGCCTGGAACTACAACCGCGTAGCCAAGTGTATCCTGTACTGCTTTTACAAGAACATTGTCTTGTATATCATTGAGGTGAGTCTCACACATTAGCCTAAAACAACCTGTCTATCTTAGACTTGCGTGAGTGTACACGCGCGCCCACACACACACAGTGAATGGGGAAATTATACCCAGAGTAACTGGAAGTCCTTTAGGAAATCTCTGAGTTGTATAAACTGGCCATTTAATTAATTCCATGGCAGAGCTGGAGATGCAACCAGTCCTTATGCTTGTTTGCTTTATTGGCATTAGAAGGAAGCATTTTATTCATACAGTATATTATTATCTGTTGCCCATGGAGAATATTCAAAATAGTGGCAAGCTAACAAAAACATACTGTAAATGTCCAGAATATCTCTCGCAGTTGAAACAAATGTTACAAAACAAATCTGTCCATCATGCGAGTGCCATGTTTACAACAAAGGAGTGTACCCTCGTGATGTCCTTAAAAATATCGTATTTGGCCACCCGGCGGCGCCATCAGATTGTGTATGATTGTATTGTTCTTTGTCATTGCTGTGTGTATTTATTTCTTTATTAATTATTTCTTCATGTATTTGTGTTGTTTTATGTGCCTTTTAACTTTCCTGTTCTCCTCGGGTTTCAAACACACACCTTGTTATGCCAGCAGTGCACATCATATATCTGTGTAAGCTGTAGAATTAGGTTTAGCACCTTCTATCTGCCACAAAGAGCTAGTGATTTGGGTCATTTTGACCCTAAGGACATCACAAGGGTTAATATCTGTCAAATTAATAGCAATGCTTAATAGTAAATGAAATAATTTACAATTTTATTAAAGCTTTTACCTAAAGCCATTTGCAATTTCACAATAAGGTCACTTATAAAATGCTTTTAGTCCAAAGTAGTGTGTATTTAGAAATAGGTAGGTTTGGGCATCTTGCTCAAGGATTCTTACAGCCGGGTATAAAGAGATGGAACCTTACAGCTGGGAGTCCACCACTCCAAACACTATCCCAACCTGCCCACTCACAGTGTCCTGCCCCTTAATGCAAGTGATTATGAGCAGGTAGGAATGTAGGCCAGTAGCCACCAGCTATTGTATTGTATTGTACTGTTGTTTGTTTGGCTTCACCTCTCGGCGTACAGATCTTTATGCTTGTGTGTGTGTGTGTGCGTACGTACGTGCATGTGAGTGTGTGTGTGTGATGGCATATGAGAAGATCCAGAGGCGGTACTGATAGTACCTTCTGAGCTGTGACCAAGAGTGACCAGACAAGTTAAGAGGTTGCTATCAGCACCAGCTTTATCATGGAAGGTGCCTGGGCTTTTTGATCCTGAGGCCATGCACTTGTCTGAAGGGCATGGCGTGCCAGCTCCTTCAGGTTCTCTGAGACAACAGCTCACCAGTGAGATTATTATTATTTACAATGGGTTAAATACATATACACACTTTTAAGATGACAACTGGATATTTCCTGTGTGTGTGTGTGTGTGTATATGTGTATTAGTTAAAGGTTTGTTAAATACACCACATTAATTTATTGACAAAATGTAAAGTATTTATTGTTTTTATGCAAAGTATACCTTTTTTCTTCTTCTATTCAAGCCCTATTGGTTTCTGCAGTAGATACAGTTCACAATTCTTCTGCAGTACTGTACAGTACACAAGTTCAGACAATGACAGACAGCGCTCTGTGCCACGTTCCTCCAGACTGAGCCACCGCCAGCCTGCTGTCTCTCAGGGGGCATGGATCTGCTCGCTCTCCCCTCCCTAGCGCACTTCTCTGGAGGGAGAAGATCAGAGTCGCATGTCTTGACAATGTCAACTTCCAACTCAAACTCACACATGCAGACAAAACAGACAGACAGGCACATAGACAGACAGGCAGGCATGCAGACAGACACGCACAGAGACAGACAGACTCAGTCACACTCCCACTCCCCCACCCAGACAGACAGACAGGCAGGCAGGCAGGCAGACAGACATACAGACACTCTTCCACTCCCCCTGCCAGCCAAAACAGCCTAATGCTTTTTACGAAATTGAAGGGGTTGTAGAGCTGGTCTGCCGTGAACGCTGTCCGTGTAAACATTAATCCTTGAACACCCCCCCCCCCCCCCCTTCCCTTCCTTCTTGTTCTTTGCCACTTGACCTTTGAACCCCTTTCTCATCGTCGCCACAGTTTATGCACTGTGGATAATCTGCATGGCTTCTCAGTCTTCGCCATGTAATGTCTGCCTACAGCTCGTCTGCTCTAGCCTGCGGGGACAGAAGCACCCTTGAATGGTGCCCTCAACGTGGTCCCTCAGCTGACAGGCTCCCTTACAGCTAACAGGCTGGGGAGTTTATTTTACTGTTTATTTCACTTGAATGGCACCGCCTGGTGCATGCTGTAGGTGACATGTATTTTGTATCTATCTACCCTCCTGTTGTCCTGATATTCTAGGATTAGGTGTAGGTTAGAGAAGATGACCACAAGGCTGTCTTTTGCAGGTAATTTGGCCCAAGGACAGGAGGGTTAAGTAATATATTCACATAAAATTTGGAAAAAAGGAATTTCTTTTTCTTCAAAAAACATGAGACACTTCATATGTGCATTAAATCGCTACAATTGTTAATCGGCTTTTTATTTATTTAAAACATTTGTTTCTAATTGATCAAGAAGTCCCTACTGTATTCCATCCACTGCATAGAATACAGTGTGTTATGTGGGTCTCTCTCAACAGTTAACAGTCCTAAGGGCTGGTAGATCGTTCATGTTAGAGAAACCATCCTCAGTTTACCCATCATTGTATTCGGTTTGAAACACACTTTCAAAGAAGGTCGATTCCTACAATCCGTACGTATATATACTTCCTTAGCTGTATCTGCAAGGCAAGCCTCCTCCCAACATACCTTTTGTTACTGTCTGAAACCATAAACCCCCCTCGCGCTACACTCCTTCAGGGGATTGAGCAAGATAATAGGGGATTTCTTCTTTTTGAGCTGCTTGTATATATCAAACGCCCCTGTTTTGTAAGGGCCTGACATCCAGCACACCATGAACCGCGGGGTATAGGTAAAAGCAACATTTGTCGCACTAATAGGTTTACCTTTGTGCTTGCATGTTTTCCTCTTTGACTTCCTTGATACATCGCAAGGGGAGACTCGTAGATGCTGACGGGGTTCTTGTGACCTCTTTGCGGCCGCCATTGTGTTCCGCAGTGTGTCTTACATTCTGCATTCCAGCACTGGGAGCCTGAAGCCCTAGAAACACAGGGAGAGACTAGCAGCAATGAGAGACCATGGCGCATCCATGTAGTGCTAGGGTGTACTGTTAAAGCCTTATACACACTGGGAGAGACTAGCATCCATGTAGTGCTAGGGTGTACTGTAAAGCCTTATACACACTGGGAGAGACTAGCATCCATGTAGTACTAGGGTGTACTGTAAAGCCTTATACACACTGGGAGAGACTAGCATCCATGTAGTGCTAGGGTGTACTGTAAAGCCTTATACACACTGGGAGAGACTAGCATCCGTGTAGTGCTAGGGTGTACTTTAGGCAACCAGAGCCTAAAACATCCACTAGCAAGCAGCTTTCAGCTACACAGAGCTGGGCGGTGAGCAAATGGCATTCAATGTGTATATGGGGCTTAAGTCTAGCCATGTTCAGTTGGACTTCGCCGCCTGGATCAGTCTGGAGAGCTTGAAATCTCCAGACTAGGACTGACTACTGTTGTGCTTGAGACAGGACAACAATCGCCCTGACCAGTCAGCGTCGTACTGATGGCTACGGGCGTGGCTTCCTTGTGCCGACAGAGAAAGAGGTTTGAAAACAACAACGGCTCCTAAGGTGGCAGTTTTATCTTGACTGGAGAGTATGTCTTCTCTGAAAGAAGAGGAAAGAATAGCATTAAAGATGTTTTCACTCACAGATCGAACTACAACTGGCTCCCCTGGTTCACAGCTTTGTCGAATCACCTGCCAAGTATTTTTTGAATGTGCCTGCCCAGCACAGCTCCCCAGATGGTTGTGTGCAACAGACCACTATGGTTGTGTGTAACAAACAATCTGGCGTAGCTGAAGCAAACCAGGTTATCTTAAGTCCTTTGCTGTGGTCTCCCATGGCTCTGTTGGGGCGTGTTGAGCAGGGCTGAGGGACGTCATGCCCATTGTGAGCAGGGTGAATGCGAGTGTGGATCCATGGCTGCAGGGGCAGCTCGGGATACAATGGCTGTTTTCTGGCGGCGCTCGTGGTTGAGGGCTGATTGTTACTTCTGAAGGAGGGCTGTCACTCCCCCCGCCCCTTGGGTGACTGACTGACAGGTGCAGCTGCCAATCACTGCTGCTATTTGTCCGCGACTTTGTTTATGCAGATGATTGGAGATGATTTGAAACCGACTGATCACGTTTAAACAGGTCTTCCGCCACAGGAGGAAGGTAACACTGACAAATGCCGGAATGCTAAATAATATGTAACATTCTCCCATTTGTTTTGCCCTGAAACTGACACTGAATCAAAGAAGGAATGTGTAATTTATCTTGAGACTTTTTCCCAATGGAAGTTGCCATAGCAACATGATTCAAATGAATTGCCCCTCGCTGGCCACTCGCTTTTGATTGACGCATTGTTCGTCTGCCGCGAGGGGATGATTGACAAGTGGCCTTTTGAGGTAAGTGCGTGAGCCCTTACCTCAAGCGGTGCTCGCGGCCGGTGCTGGTACCGATATTTAAAGGTATAGTCAGTCATTCTGGAGAAAACTGATGGATTTGAACTTGATCAAAACAAAAACCACCTCTCCCTTCGATGCCATAGGCTGCTCTCTCAGTAGCTCATCCCCCCCTACATTGGAAACGCATTGCGAAGGCTAGCATATTGTTGTGTGGTGTGGTCTGCACCACTTTATTTGTGTTCCCATTTCCGGTGCCAGGGCTGTGTAGAAACACCGGATAGTTGTTTTTTTTATTTCCCCAACACACGCACACAACGGGCAACTGCTGTAGCGGTCCGCGAGTAGGTTTCCACAGAACTTGACAATCGCTGACTCCACCTCCAGTTTCCTCCCGTGTTCCTCATTACTTCACATTCGCCAGCTTCACATGTGCTCAACGCCGGCCGTTTGAAGCAGAATCGAGCACAAATGCCTCCAGCCTGGCTTCCCTTGCTCCCAGACAAAGCCTCAGGATCATTGATTTTTGATTTTACTGATGAATATTCAAGGAGGGCGTTTTTTTTTTTCTTTTTTTTCTCCAGACCCGGGCCTTAACCCCCCTTTGCAGCTCCCGCTGTCCCACCACTCTGTTGTTCAGTGCGGGAGCTGAGAAAGGGGGGGAGAGCGGCTCGCTACGCCCCCTCTGCTGAGTGTGCAGAGGAGAAAAGGGGAAGAGAAATCCTGCCCGGGCCTTTCCCCCCTAATGAGCAAATCAATGCATCTGTCCCTCAAGTGTGTGGGTGGGGGAGGGCAGACCGCAAAGACCAGGCCAGAATGCTCACGCAGAAGCAGCTACCAAATTCCATGAAAGGGAACCTTTTTTTTTTTTTTTTTTTTTTTTTACTTGGCACAACAATATACGACTCCCCCATCCCCAAGCCCCTCATTGAGTGGAGCGCTAATTAATTCAGCGCTTTGACCTGCCCACTAGCCTGTCATTAGCAGTGCTTGGGCCATGCTAGCGATATAACCTGCCTCGAGGCTTTGCGCGCATGCAGCATCTTGAGGAAGCACCTGGGAAACATCGCCACATGGTTCCCTCAACAGAACTGGACCTGCTCTAAAAACGCATATTCTTCCGTATACTGTGTGTGTCTGTATGTGTTACTGAGGACGTGTGGCTTTGCCGTAACGCTCGGCAACGTTTGTGTGGATGTCCAATGTACGTATTGGTGAGGGACAGGAAGGAAGTGTCAGAGACATCGTGTCAGCACAGCAAGGCCTCTCAATGAACCGCATACCGTATCGTTTCAGCACAGTAATGGTGGAGAAGCTCACAGCTACAGTGTGTAACCAGCGCCGTTCCTGTAGCTATTTAGAATTGCAGCGGCCATTTGTTAGGATGAAACCTTGCTCACTGTTTTTGACCGTTTGACAGTTTAAATGCCACCTGAACACAGAAGTGCAGGTTCGTTTTTAGCATTTGTCCCCAGCCTTCAGTAACGAGCCTTCAAAGTGACGTCAGTCCCTGATTGGCCCCTTTTTGTAAAAACAACAGCATCATGGTAGAACGCACCTGATGGAGAGCTCTGCAATGGGTGGGCGTGAAGGGGGAAGGGGACGAGGGCGGGACCTGCACACATCCAGGCCCCGTCTGTACACACCCCTGGCCTGAGGGAGGGTGTGAGGCAAACATTTGTTTTGGGAACACTTCTACGCATTCGCTCACACGATTGAATGGGAAGGGCCACTGGCGGATCGGTATTGGTCCTGTGGCGAGGGGCAACTTGAGGGAGGTGCCCGCCCCCCCCCCCCGTCCCCCACAAAGGCCTTTGTCCAAAACGGAGAATTTGTAGCAGTCCATGCCTTCATAATGGAGTTAAATGAAGCGGGGAAATGTTTGCCTCGCCACTGCCAGAGAATAGTGCACCCGATGTTCTCTCCACAGCCATGGCGGACGCAACAGAGGAGGCCTGTTCAGGAACACGTGTGTGTGTCAGAACAGGGACAATGTGATGGATTATTTAGTCTCGCCCCGTGTGTCTACAAGATGCATGTTAACACCGCTGCTATGCTGATGCTTACTGTGGATGTAGGAGCCTGCTTTTGATTTAATATTTGTATTATTCCATTGCCAAAATAAGACCTATATTCTCCTCTACCGACGGTACACAGTCAACCAACAGAAAGGACATTCTGTTTTGGGTTGCGTCTGTCAGATAATTCTTTGTTGAGACAAGTTAGCCTAATCAAGATAGGGGGAGATAAGGCTCATCTCCACCCAACATATGGCTTGAATTATCTCTCCCCCCTACACCCCCCTTCCTGGTGCCATATATCCAGGCTCCTTCATGCACTAGTTCCCCCAAGCCCTGACCCCCTAGAACCCCATAACTAACCTGGCCTGTCACCCCTATGTCTTCAGGTGGCTTAAGTAGGGAAATGGCGGGTCTGATAAATGGTTCTATGTAATCCCGTGATGATCCTGTGGACGATTTACACCGCAGCGCTGGTATCTAGAGGTCTTGGCTTTCCCACTCCTACTCCTACTTAGTGATTCAGTCTGTCCTACTCGTACTGCCCTTCCCAAGGTTTGAAACCACGTCTTCATAGGAAACTAATGATGTGCTAGGTGCAGGTCAAAACTTCAAACAAAGCTGGAATAGACACAGGATCATTTAGTTGCATTTTCACATTGACTGGCTTGCTGCTGAAAAGGTTATTACCTGATGCTCTCCGCCCCAAAGTGATTTTGATCTGTTTGTATTTAACGTAACATTTTATTCAGCGTGTATCTAGAGTCTTTGTTGTCATGAGGCGGTGAATAATGAAATGTGAGGGGCTATTTCTCTGTAACACACAGTCTACCTCTGATGCTAATCTGCTAATAGGTAACCACTCACCCCCTCCCTCTGTGATGGAAAACATACAGAAAAAGTTGGAAAGTTATCAGGCATAGCAGTGTTTTTCTCATCGACTCCTGAAGGGAAACCTATAGTATCAGATGCATGATTAAGTGTTTAACAAAATGAACTTGGCATTACCAGGAAAAGGATTTGTATGTTGGAATTTGCGGAGTTAAAATACTGCATTGAAATTGATTTTAGCAATACAAGTTTGTTGTATAATATGCTGCATATTAATATACTTTATGTACTGTAGAAGAGTTGGGCAATATGGAAATAACTTGTTAGAATATTTTGTGCAAATACATTTACAGTTTTTACCTTGGCAAACTGAATCTGTGAAAATTCTTCTGAATAATTTGGGCAACCTTGTGTATATTTAATTTTCCATATTATGCAATTATTAGGTATTATACTGTATTTATTTCATATAATCCATTTCATAATGGAATTTCCTTTGATAATTATGTTGGGTTTGCATGATATAAAATGTCATTGTGATGAAGTTTTTGCTCATACAGTATCGTTCCTATACTGTACATACAGTGTAAATGTTTGTACCACCTCAGCTCTCCTCCATTTTGCTGTTCTCACACTTTCTTTATTGTGTTTTCTTTCTATTCCCTTAGATCTGGTTTGCATTTGTCAATGGCTTCTCTGGTCAGATTCTGTTTGAGCGCTGGTGTATTGGCCTGTACAACGTGGTGAGTGCTAATGTGATTTGCCTCTCTTCTGTCCATTAAAAAACCAAAGGGGGTGCTTTATTTCCTCTCCCCTGGCGCTCTCTGGCAACAGAACTCGTACGCTGTCGCATATTTATTTATAAGCCGTTGTCAAGTCAATATTCCCCCTGTGTCCTAAACTATTTACTGAATGTGAAAGAGCAACAGCCCTGGCTGTCCCAGAAGAGTGCCGTTACAGCAGGGCAGCCATTTGTGAATGATAACAAGAGCAGGTTGAAGGGAGCAGCAGGTCAGGGAGCTGTTGGCACTGACCGTCCCACAGGTCTTTTCTAACAGGACGTTCTTAATGAACTCATGTTTCACATCTGTCATATATGTTCAGCGGGTGTGGGCGGGGGGGGCTGCAGTCTCCCACAGTACTGTATGTTTTTTCTCCCTGGGAGGAGTTGACGGTTAACTTTAAACTGTTTACAAAAAAATAAAATAACGACTCGGTTCAATAAACGGACAGGAATGAGAGATGGTAAAGGAGACGAGTGCCCACACACGACTGAACAGTCGCAAATGGAAATGATTTATCGGGTTACCGGCTGTCAGAAAAGAGGAACACTTTTGCAGAGCTCGCACCCTTTCATGAATTTCTTAATAAACCGTCATCACAGAACATCAACACTTTATGGGTTGGGTGGGGGATTCCATTGGCTCTGTGGGAGTCTGTCAAGGGCAGTGGGCTGAATCCACCCCTCAATAGAGATCTTCCTGGCCCTGGTCCTGAGTAAGAAAGGCATCCAGTGGAGCATGTCCTGTGGCCTGCCTGTCTGCAGGCTCCCACCCCAGATGGGCCTGCAGGGAACCCACACCAAGTGACCCGCCAAGCTCCCCCACCCCCAAGCCACACAATACCCTCACTTCTCTCTCAGCAGCTGCTATTCAGAACAACATTACACCACCACTCAGACATTAGGCTTTAGCCGCGCTTAAATACCTGCTTCCTGGTGGAGAACCCTGCAGATGTTCACTGGAGATGGCTTTTGCATATGAACAGACTAGGGGCATGGCGAATCAAAATGAAGAAAATCTGAAGTATTACAAGCTCAATGGGCTTCCATTAAATGGAATATGTATAGAATGACGTATGAGGCAACACCATGAGGCAAATTCATATAAAACTAAACTTTTAAAGTCTACTTTTTAAGCCTGAACGATTGAGATATTCTGTTTTAGAAGTCCTATTTTGAATTCAGTGAAATGAAACTCAGAATAACTGCTTAGATAACTTTTTTAACAAATCTGTCAGTTGAACCAACCTTACATACAGTATGTACCATATGTGTATCATGTTTAATATTCATATTTATGAATAATATTTTACATTTAGTCATCCTGATTTGAATATTTGAACATAAATACATCTCTTTGTTTTGTTATTCTAGTTATATTAACATATTATTATATTTACCCTGAAATGAGGAGCTGGTCTATCTGTGACTGTGTTTTCTTTGGTCTAGATCTTCACGGCCCTACCTCCTCTAACTCTGGGAATATTTGAACGCTCATGCCGGAAAGAGAACATGCTGAAATATCCAGAACTCTACAAAACCTCCCAGAATGCAATGGGGTTTAACACAAAGGTAACTGCTGCCTTTTTTATATGTGCTCTTAAATTTCTAAATGTATATGTTTTTATTTTGTGTAGACACAAATTGTGATTGTTAAATAATGTATAAAATAAGTAATATTATTATATTAGTATTATTTTAATGATACACTCTCATATAGTGGAATTGTTGACTTTGAACTTTGGCTCAATATCCAAATAAGGACTTTCACAGACATACATTTCACATGGAATTAAACAACACCACCTTCACCTGTTCATCCCATTGGGCAAGGAAAAGCTTCCGTATTACACAACTTATTTTCATACATTGTATAAAAATAAGTTGTGTAATGATCAGTCCAATGTAATATTGATAGATGTCTCATAAGGATGTGTCTAGGTTTCCCTTGTAATTCAATCTTTATTTTGAAACTTACAAAAAGAGAGCACATTACATTCAATATTTAAAACATTTTACATTTTAAAACTGACAGTGTTTGCAAAGTCCATAGTCCATGCATTCTCCATTATCCTATGCCTAATGTATATCTTCCCTTAACCCTCGTAACCCTCAGAAAAATCATATTTGGCCACACGGCGGCGCCATCTGATTGTGTATGATTTGTGTGTTTTTCAATTGGCATTGCTGTGTGTAT
>JAODUG010042172.1:0-16914 GCA_027564795.1 Aphredoderus sayanus | reverse complement strand
TATATATACACACACACACTTTTATCCAAAGTACCTTAGAATGATTACAAATTACATGCACTGGAGAACATTGCCATAAAACCAAGTTGCCATATTCTGTGCAAATGTGTACTAGGTTCAGTTTAACTTTACATTAGGCTAAAATATCCATCCATCACGGCCAACAAATGTCTTCTTTGGTCACAGACACATACACCCCTCCCCCTTCCCTAACCTTTCCAAAGACCTGGAACATATATTGCTTAAATAGCACCATACTATTTTAGAAATGGTACCATAGTGACATTTTAGTTGATAAGCAAACTAAAACACTTCTGGGGGTGTTCCCTCTATCCTAGATGTGTTTGTTATTCATAAGGAAATTATATAAAATTGCCCCCCACCCCCACAAAACTAAAGAGTAAAACCCCTCCCTTTTTAAAATAACTAAATCAATAACCAATAAATCATTTTCATTGACTCACTGGGTGTTTTGTCCAGGATTCTCTGGAACTTGGCCCTCTCATATTCTACAGAGTGTCTCTGTAACTCAGGCCTCACCACATCAATGGTGTAGTTGATCATATCCAGCCTCATCAGGTCCAACACGCGAAATATTTCCCTGGTGTTTACACATGGGATGGGTTTACAGATGGGACAAACAACACATACAGTATGTAACCTAGTGCAGAGCTCATGGCTTTTGTTGCATGTTGTTTAGAAGGCGTGCATTTCAAATGTTTAAAATCATGACAGAAAAACAATGTTAAGTTACCAAAATGCTAACACAATTGAAATATTGCACTGTTACATTGATTGTGTTTAATAAACCCTGTGTCAAATGGCTTACCTGAACAGGGACACAAGGTTGCCTGTATTATCCCGGAGCTTTTCCACATCCTCGTCCCTCACTGGTGCACACAGTTTGGCCATGGTGTTCATGATGTAGGATGCAATCCCCTGGATGTCCAGGGCATCATTGGCTGCCTGCTGGTTAATCAGATCCATGTCCAAAACACCTTCGATCTGGGTCCGCATTCTATTGGCACCGGGGTTGAGGAATGACAGCAGAATCTGTCAATTGGAGAAAAGAATAAAGTAAAGGAAGGAATCGAAAATGAAATAATTCTGTTTAACTACAAATTATAATGTGTATTTATGAGTATTGAGATCAGGATGCCAAGTCACACAATGGGGTGCATGATGATCAAGATTAAAGCTGACCTCTCTAATCTCCGCCAACAGTTTGATGGCGTGTTCATACTCAGGAGGGTCACCGTTCAGCTCAGATTCCAGGACGTCCCAGTAGGCCTTGTGGAGAGTGTCTCTAACTATCCTCTCTAAACTAGAAAAAGAAAAGGCCATACAGTACGTTTGTATTCCATTAGGATTTTCTTTGCTTTCACACATCAGTCTGACGACATTCAATTGAAAACGGTTCATCTAATCATCAGCAGGTGATTGGACCACCTTTGTCCAATCAGAATGAGACCTGCATTGTCTGAGCATCAACTTTTTGCTGTCTGTGGCTCTCCAATTGAGACTTCCCGGATGGATATGTGAATCAGATAATATTGTAGAGGTGGAGCAATATCAGGGGGGTTTTAACAGGCTACGCAATATGTTGCTCAGAGATAAGACAACCAAAATAATTAAGATGTATCGTAACACTGATGATCTTATGTGTGTACCTGTTCTGAGGTAGCTTGGGTGGCTCCACGCGATAGTCCTGGTTGACGATGATGTCGTGAGCCAGGCTGAGATTACAGAGGTCCTTGGCAGAGTCCATAACCTCATCTAGGATCATTTTAGGTGGGCTAGCTGTGGGGTCCCAGTAAAGACAATGTGTTGTCAATGGTAATTAAAAGTAAGTATGGCATGTTTACACTACCGATCTGTATCAAACGTTCAGCAGAAGTTGCTTACGTGACGTAGTGTTAATGAACAGAACCTGAGACGACATTGAGGTTAGTGAGGTTATACAGACTTCTAGGAGCGGGTGAGGGGGTGTTACTCACACGAAGGAGTGCCATGTTTGCTGGAGTAGCCACTGGTGAAACTGTCGCGGGAGCATTCCTGGTCACTGTTGGACGTCCTGCTGTCACAGCACACAGACCACGACTCCCCATCACTGGCCTGGTCCTCACCGCTGGACGTGGAGATGGCCCGCTCGTCATTCAGAGGCATGCTGGGCTAGAGCTAAACACAGCAGGTTGGTTGGTGCACTAGCCATGCCATGAAACCTTTTTATCTGGGACTATAGAAGATCTAGGTCCAGTTTCACTTAACTTTCAAGGATAGGCTATAGAAAACAAAAGTGTGACAGACAAATAGCATTTGTCATAATTTTGGCAGTGACTTCCTTCCAAATTACTAACCAAACTAAATAAAAATATTAAAATGATCCAAGGGCTGATTTAATTAGTGTGTTTGTGTGTTGATGTTTGTTGTTGTTGTTGTTACGTGACTTGACTCAAGAGCATTTATTTTTCATGCAGACTTTATTGTTGCTAGGGGAGACAACCAACCAAAACACCAGAGCTGTTGTGTGAGTGCCATGGTAACAGAAACAGCTCTCCTTCAGCCAAGGTAGCTGTACACAAAACATCCCAGCACAAAAAGGGACACTGAAATCTAATGCATCTCCAGGGCAACTCGGCACAACAGTGGGCTTTTTCAACCACCAGGAGATCCAGTTACTCCACCATGTAGCCTACTGTTATCATCTGTCTTCTCTCACGCAAGCACTACAATAAGTTCAATTTGACAGACAGACTTTACCTCTAACTAATAAAACACAGTAGAATATGTAAAACCCTATTTCTCATTAAGTGAACATTCATTTCTCCAGCCTCATGGTCTACACTAAGCCTCAGTAATACAGTATAATTATGTTCTGATCCACAGCACTTGGAGAAAAGCCGTGGGTGTTCCTGGTTATCAACAGTGAAAAGTAAAACGCACACTCCCTCTTTGCTCTCTGGGTTTAAAGATAGCCCATCCTCAATATAGTTACTGGGCTGTCAGTCACTTACCTTGTACAGCTCATGCCCTCTGCTCTGCCATATTCCAAACCTTTTCATTACATGATCCACAACACCACACAGCAGGCCAACTATCCTATCCATACCTGTGCATTATATTGTATATACACAGGTTTGTGCAGACGTTTTCATCCAAAACTAAGTACATTTGTTAATAGATCTATAGTTTTACTGCATTGTCAACAGATCAATAGATCTACTGCATTGCATGTTAAACATAATGAAAACATATTCATTGCTATGACATGGTTTCAATAACATCGTGCCCATGTATCGTTGTGTTTTTCAAAACACGAATATCATATTATCTTTGCATTATGTAGGATAAAACGTATTTGACAAATATCAGTCCACGACTTCAGTTCATCAATGTTTGGACTAAAACAAAGAACTAGACGCAGGGGGTGGGATGTATTCAAGGCAACTCTCCTTATTGGTTAAAGCCGACTGTCGCTCACCCCTACAAGGCCAATCTTTGGTTACATAGAGCTGTGCACATGGACAGAACAAACATTTCCACACGCGTCACTGTTAAGTACACGTGATCCCTGCAACATAACCAAAACAATACCTCTGGTGCCAGAACCGTATACAGAAACACTAGAACATGAAAGATTGCGCCGAAATGCAAGGGCAAATACAGAATACTTTAAATCACTGCTTTTTGCTGTCTTAATAGGAATTGACATATCTGAAAAATCAAATATAAATTAGGTGAACTCGGATACATTTGTTTGATCGGGTACAGTATAAGCTACACCTCACAAAAGGGCAGTATTTGCTAGAACAATAAAAAAAGACATGTTGCGTTCAAAAACAAAGCAAATTGGCATGCCTGAAGCAATAGGCGACTATAATCGACTAAGGTCGGCTAAAGTATAGGCTGAGAGTAAGAGTTAGTACTTAAAACAAACTTTTACCTCATTCAAGTCTCCGGAAACGGAGACTAAAACGCCAAAAATAGCTTAACTATGAGTGAAACAGTCGAGTGCCTACTGTTTCCCGTACAGTGTTTCTCTGCGTTTAAAGGTCCTTCGCTGCTCCAGCTCTGCTGCTCCGCGAAAGGACAATCCATTACATACATAGGGGCATCCAAAAGCTTAAACAATACAACACGATTGTTTACTTACCAGGGAACTCTATGAATACATGTTTTTAATTATTTCAAAGGACTGTTAGCCAGTTTACATTAGGTTTGTAAATTGAAAAGAATTTTAAACATTAACTTTTCAATAATGGTACATTCCGTACCACTTCACGTGGAAATACTTTGTTTACGGATTCGACCTACTTGTACGTGTCTGCGCATGCGTACTTATAATCTGCTAAAGTGACATGTATGTATCTATGTTTATACATATTTATAGATGTATACCACTGTCACATTCATCTTCATGTCGATGTTGTCGCAAGGATACTATGCTCCATATTAGACATACTACTGCTCACCACGTGAAAAGACGATTGACTGAGGGTGATTGTTTTTGTCTTTTAAGTCTGCCTCATTTAAAGCTTCAAGTTATGAAGAAAATAAAAGAACATTTGGGCATGTATTTGAAGATACTGAAAGTCTACCAAAACCAAGAGACAGGACATATTGAAAGTAGCATATGTATTCAAATGTAAATGTAAATTAATAGGCTTCAGGGTACACACCACACAACAATACTATTTTGTAGACCTATTAGTACATCTAAATGGTGAACAGAATATTGTCCCAGTAGGCTTACCTAATGTCCAGAACATATTCTGCCACCAAAATAGTTCAGACATCAGGAGAAAATCCTCTGGGTAAAACCTTAATGGGTATTTGTGTCTTCTTGAGAAACTCAGTAGAACTGAAGGAATTGCTTTTATGACAATACCAGGTCGGTCTAGTTGTGGAAAGGAAATGACTACTTGGTACCAACTGCAGTTGAAACTATATGTTAGCCGCTACTCTGAAACAATGTCATACATATATGTTTTGATTATATTAAATATTTTCATTAACTTGTTCTTGGCAATAACATGACAACATTTTTTATATTTTGTCTTTATAAAACATTGATCTTTGTTCTTTCCCAAAGAGGTTTTAGTATTATTAACTAGTTAGTTAATGACCACAGAACTTGTACTGTACTTTAGTTTGGTCTCTAAATTTGGTTTTGATTATTGCATAGTTCCTGATAATACAAATGTTTTTATGTCACAATAAAACCAAATTCTTTTTTGTGGTGTACATTAATCCTACAAATATGTTTTTTCATTTTGATAGCCAACTTTTTGGCCTACCCAGTGAGCCTACCTGGGCATTCATATGGATGCATTCAGTGTGCTGGTAGTGGTGTACACTCCGCAACAGTAGGAGGCGCTATGTATCCTTTACATAGATGGAATCCGACTAAAAACACACAAGTCGTGGAGCGCGATGGCGGTAGATTTGACTCCACGGTTCAGAAGATTAAATAGCCAAACACGGAGTTTTCGTGAAAATACTCACACTGGTAAGTGCAACTTGACAAATATATTATTATTTATTTTAGTTTAATCAGCTAAGCAAAACGTTAACCAAGTCAGTGTTATAAATTGAGTGTAGTTACTGTACAGTACTGTAGTGGCTTTGACAGCTGAGTAGTTACTGTACTGTCAACCCGACCTGTGTGACCACACATTCCATTGAAATAACATTATTTTGGTTAAAATAATATTTACAGTAACTTACTTTGTATCTAACTATGTCATCATGAACCTTGCAAACAGAAACCCATACATAAACAACTACCAAATGTGTAATTGTGGTGTAGTTACATACTTCAACACAGGGTTACTTATTTTTTGCAGTGTGATAGCTTACACAAAATGTGTAATTGCTCATTCATGTTGCATATTAACACCTATTGCATCCTAACCGTCCTGGAAGGGTGGATTCCCAAGGTTTCTTTCTTTTTTTGCCCTTGAGGTTTATTATGGTAGCTTATCCTTGCCCTTGCCTTGGGGAGAGGAGAAGGTTCAGGGGGTGTTGTTTGTTTCATTGTCAAATGTTGGCCTGTGAAGCCCTTTGAGACTGTAATTTGATTAAGGGCTATACAAATAAAATTGACTTGACTTGACCAAATTATGAATCATGAAACTACTGTACTTAAAACATAAATAAACTTGATATGCGTTTACATTTTGAACCTACATGTTGCTTACTAGGGTTCTCTGGACCCTTCCGTGCCACACAGTTGTGGCGTAACATCATCCATGCCCTTCACACCCAAGTGGAGGTCCGGCGCCGTCGGAGACATCTGCGCGTCCATGCCGAGTGCTTCACCGGCTCAGATGCAGTGGACGTGGTCCTCAGTTACTTGATGCAGAACGTTGTTTTTTGCGCCAGCGAAGTGTCTCGCCTCAAAGCAGCTCGTCTCTGCCAGGCGCTTATGGAAGCCAAGGTGTTTGAGCCAGTGGGCACCAAGTTGTTTCACCGAGACAAGGAGGTCACCTTCGAGGACAGCAGCTGCAGCCTCTACCGTTTCCTGGACTGTAAGGCTTTGCCCAGTTCAGATGCAAAAGACTGTGGCAGTGACACTGAAAACGCACCTCTGGCAGAGCTGGAGAACAAGAGCAAGAAGGGCACCAGGTTGGTGTAATTGCTTTCCACACACGTGGATGTGTTTTGAATGGAATTTTATGGAAACCCCTGGAGACATGTCCCCCTATTAGAACCCTCTCTAACATGCAGTATGCTTTCCTGCTGTGTCTAGGCAAAACGAAGTGAGGACCCTCTCCAATCCCTTGGCTTTAGGGCCATCAGACAGAAGGGTTGAGAGGCTGCTGAGGACCATTAACCTACGGCCTTCCATATGCCCATCTCTGGGCACTGAAGCCTCCTCTTCCAATTTCCTCTCCAAGGCTGGTGAGTTTGGCTTTTATCCCTGCTTGCTGAATGATACACAAATGCTAGACACTTCCACTGTGATCATGTCTCTTGTTATTCCCCTGTTGTTTCTTATTCAATTCTTAACTGACAAACAATAGACTGACAATTGTCTTATTAAGTAAGAATCTTTACTAATGAACTTATAGGCAGTTTACACAGAGAAATTGCTTTCACGTCTGTGTGTTGGCAGCATCTAATCTTACAATTGAATTTAGCGCAAAGCATTATTGTTAACGCAGTCTTTTCCTGTTACATCGGATGTGCAGTTTTAACTCTTATCGGTTTCTCTTATAGATCAATATAAAATTATAAATCAAACAATACTGAGTGAAACATCAGTGTGCATTCCCAGTAATAATAACAGCCGTATCCCTCCCCAGTGGTCGACCAGGTGTGGAAGGAGCAGACTTTGCTGCACTTGTTGCAGGTGGTGGATCTGCCCGTGCTGGACGGCGTCCTGACCTCCCCAGCCAGAGTCCAGTCCAATGCCAGCAGCACCCCCATGGCCACTCACCACCAAGATCTGGTCTTCTCTAACACCTGTGTGGAGCGAGAGCTGCCCCAGACCCTCAATTTTCCCCAGTCAGTTGGCCTTACGTGTTACTGTACTGTACATTGAGCTGGTAATGTCAATGTGAACAAGAGAAGCTTTTTGCCTCCCCATGATGCAGAACACCCCTCTATTAAAGAGGGACTACTTTCAGCAGATGTCGCTGTGTTCACTTGGGAGACGGATTGGAAACGCGCGCACTCTGTTTGATGTCTGATCTTTGACCTCCCTTCAGGCTGGACGAGTGGCTGTCTGCAGCGGCCGACTGCCTGGAGCTGTTCCCAGACCAGCTGATCGTGGTGGCGGGAGAGCAGCTGGAGCAGAGGTGCAGCGGGGCTCCGTCAGAGAGGGGCAGGGCTGGGGAGCTGGCGGGCCACAAGAAGCTGCTGTTTGACACTATGGCCAAGTACTACAGTGGGCAGGAGAAGGCCCCGCTGCTCTCCGGGCGCTACCTGGACGCACACCTCGCTATTGTCCATTTGCTGGGTACGCAACCAGAGAGGGAGTAGTACATGAATCTTCATCTTATGACCAGTAACTAACAGGTAGATGCTTCCCCTCCCCACCACGTATGTCTTCTGCCATTCCTGCTGTTCTTGTCCAGATGGAGGCAAGGTGGAGAAGGCCGTCAGGGCAGCTCAGCTGTGCCTGCGTCTGTTGGAGGCAAACGGGAGAGATGAGCTGCGGAGGCTGCTTGCCTTCATGGCCACTGCGGCTCATCCAGACGCGTGCCGCCTGCACAAACAGGTAGCCGGCTCCCTTTGTCGAACATGCACAAGTTAAATAGCTAATCCTTAGAAATCTTGTCTCCTGACTTGTCATAATAGAGTAACCACAGCTATTGATGGCTTTGTTTTTATTTATGCTGTTGAACAGTACTTAATAACCTACATCAAACGACTAATCACTCACATTTTTATATAATAATAATAATAATAATCATAATAATAATAATAATAATAATAATTCTAGTAAAATAAAGTGTTTAGTAAAATGGTTAAATTCTCGCCTTCCATTCGTATTCATAGGCTCTGTTGTAACTCATTATTTGTACTTGTGTCAAAGGGGATTCTGTACCATCTTTGAGTCTACTTCCTGCTTAACCTCTGTTTATAGATTGATAACAGGGCCCTGGTCTGCCGGACCTTCCAAAAAGCCATTGTCCAGAGTCATGAACTGGCCCGAAGCCAGAGTGAGACCCTAGTGCTGTTTCTCATGGATAACCACAACCAGCTCTTTAAGGTAAAGCACTATTGTGAAAATAATCCACACAAATTTGCATACCTATAGACGCTCAATTTTAGTACTTTCTGATGTTCACCCGATCAGTTTAAATGCACACCGTGCATAAGGTCTCCATAGGTAATGATGACAAATAGCATTAAGTACATTTTTCTTCCTTTTTGTGCTTTTCCTACCTGGAATGACAGACACCCATGTCCTTGATTGAAGCTGTGAGGAAGACATTAAGGACAATGCAGCAGGGCAAAGACCCAGACTCCATTACTGGTAGGTTAATACCAGTAATGGTAAATAAACTAAAACATGAAACTAAAAGTGCATTACAGGATACATTTCAGTTAATACAGTGTTAATGGAGTTAACTTTTTGTAGACTTATGATAATAGTATCATCATCAGTAGTCATCTCTCAAATCTCTCAAACCCTGCCACTGTATTATCTGTTGCAGCGTTCACCTTCTGCCAGCAGGTGTCGCCACAGCAGTACGAAGACCAACGCGAGGCTACCACCCTGGAGAGCCTCAAGCAGCTCCTTGGCCACATCTCCCTGAGTGACAGAGTGTCCGTCAGGGAGAAGAGGAGGTTGATCAAGGAGTTCCAGAGGCACCACCCGGTGGTCTTCCTTCAGCACTACTCCAGCACACTCTAACACCCCTCAAATGTTTTCACTTGCTGTTCCTGCTTTTTATTGGTTAACATGCCCAAGTGCCCCTTTACCAGGCGATACTTTGTTTTTCATTATAACTGAAAACTAAAGTGGCATTGATTTAGACAGACAGCATATAAGGAGGAGTTGGGGGAGTAGCTATGGGTTGCAAAGTGGCTTGCAGAGGAAGCAGCAAGAATGGTCGGTTATTTACCTTTACCGGTAAATAAGGTGCACTTAATGAATTTGATTAATTGTATTTGTAGCATAAATCAGCTAAAAGCTGTTTGAGATCAACTGAAAGCAGCCAGTTATGGAGATTGTGGGTGATTTTGTGGCCTGCACAAAGTAATGCAATTTATTTCTAAAGATATTGGTACTATTTTCACCATTATTCGTTTAGTTTTCTTGCACCTATATCAATAATGGTACCTATTGGTACCATTCTTGGTGGTACATTGTACTCAGGCCATATGTCTACATATCTGATAACAAGTAACCATACTTTTACAGCATTTTTGTATTTTATATTTTTAATTTTTTATGTATAGCTTAATTTCTGTAATTTAAGGGAATTAACAGGGAAATGTAGCACTACTGTAGTTGAAAGTTGTTCTTCTAGAATTTTAATATTTTCCGTGAGTAAACCTTTAACTAAAATATAAATACAGTATGACGTTCCATGAAAAGTTGCAATGGAATGATACAACTGCATGTTAGGCTAATTTTAGTTACTTTAAGTTGAATTTCATCTCATCTTTTGAAAGTATGTATTTTTAATTCAGTTTTATAACTTACTTTTAATGTATAATTTTTCATAGACTGGAGGACCTATAGTTATGAAGATTAAAACTTGAGCTAATTGTTTGGTGACGGGCATTTTTGCAACACTTATTCATAATGCAAACCACAACATAACTTAATTTTGTTAATAATGCTTATGTTTTTAGGCAATAGTGGTATTTCCGCTTTATGGGTTTTCCGAAGCACTCTTAATGAACATCAATTCTTGCTTTTTATGGTAGAAATGTTGTTCTTTGTATAAAAGTATTTTAGGATGCACTTTATGTCAATGAAACAAGCTTTATGTAAAATCTATGTACAAATAAAAACACTGGTCTCTAACAATATATTTTCCTTCAGTGTAAATCAGTCAAAGCCTAGCTCCTTTTTGGCATTTTTTTAACACAACACACCGATGTACATTATATGAAAACACTTCTTTATTACTTAATTTTCAGGATTCTATTAAAGAATATTCTAGTAAAGTACACATACTCCTATTTAAATGAACTTCAAATAGAAAGGCATCAGAAAGCATTATATACAGCATATTATTTCTAACAAAACAAAAAGCCAGGCATGTGATCAGGAGTGTAGTTCCAATGCTAAAACAATTATTTCTCAAATCATACTGAGAAATGGGTAGTGACTATACAACTGACATTGTGGTTTGTGAGCTATTGCCAGACAGAGCAGCTATTTGAAAATAACACTATACCAGATGATACTAACCATAGCATGTTCTGGTCAGTACAGCTGCAATAGTGCGTCTAGAATGTCCAGAAATGTCATTATGTGCGTACCTATAGCACAGTGGCATGGTGATGTACTGAGAAGCAGAATGATGTGCAACACCAATGATGATATAGTGTAGAGTGTTGTAGACATACCTGTTCTCCAGTGTAAATGTCCATATTATGGATGCTAACGTGTATAGTGACTCAGGTTGGGATGGACTCTCTGCCCAATCTCCCTCATCAACAAGTCATGATTTATGACATGGTCTACCAAAGTGGCCCGGTTGTCTAGTCCATTTCTTTGATCTTGTCCTTGTGCTGTTTACCTGAGGTTAGTAGTGCTAAGGGTCAGCTGTATTGGTGTTCACTTGTTATAGGCCTATATGTGTTTTCAATAAATAAATTAGCTACTTGTCTTAATATTATCTCAGGTAGGCCTAAACCTACTTGAGATAGGTCAGGGACCTCGACGGACCAGACCTGGGCGGCAGAGGCTGGCTCTGGGGACCTAGAACGGCACCTCTCTGTGGAGGAAGGAACCGGAACTTGTGCGGGAGGTGGAGCGCTACCAATTAGATCTGGTAGGGCTTACCTCTAAGCACAGTCTCGTTCTGGAACCGTCCTCCTTGAGAGGGGATGGATTTTATTCTACTCGGGCGTCCCAGGATGTGAGGCGCCGGGTGGGTGTGGGGATACTCACAAGCCCCCGGCTGAGCGCTGTTACGTTGGAGTTTACCCCGGTGGACGAGAGGGTCGCCTCCTTACGCCTCCGGGTTGCTGTGCTTTGTCACCAATTCTGTTCGTGACATTCATGGACAGGATATTGACCTGCAGCACTCACTGGATTGGTTCGCATCTGAGTGTGAAGCGGCTGAGATGAGGATTAGCAACTCTAAATCTGAGGCCATGGTTCTCAGCAGGAAGCCGAAGCAGTGCCTACTCTGGGTAGGGAATGAGTCCTTATCCCAAGTGGAACAGTTCAAGTACCTCTAGGTCTTGTTCGTAAGTGAGGGGACATTGGAGCAGGAGATGAGGTGGTTCGGACATCTAGTAAGAATGTCCCCTGGGCGCCTTCCTAGGGAGGTGTTCCATGCACGTCCAACTGGGAGAAGGCCTCTGAGAAGACCCAGGACTAGGTGGAGAGATTATATCTCCACACTGGCCACACTTTTAAAGTGAGGGTTTGTTTCAACACTTATTTTGATAACAATATGATATTTTATTTAGCCTACTGTCACATATAAAAACCCAGATTGCATTTGCCTCAATCAACCAATATCACAAGGTGGAAGTATACAGTAGTGTGGTCTGGAAGTGGTGTCAGATTCTTATATTTGGCTCTGAACTGAACAGCTATTGCTCTTTTGCTTGAGATAGCTTAGCCTATACAATGCATGGCACTGTCTTGCAAAGTAGCCAATGCCTGTGTGGGCTGTGAAACTCGAGAATCACGTTCGTATACCCTACCTCAGCCTGAATTCTGGAATAGCTGTGATGACTTAAAACCAGCAGGCCTAGCCTACAAATAGATTTATCTCTTTATTTGAAAGATAATCCAAGGGTAATCTGTAACGGTTATAAGAATTAATATTCAGTTTTTAATTAAAATCTGTTATTGAGTTTATTGTGTAGCTGCAGTCTATCGATTTGGTAATTTATTTATTAGCACAGGTGGCAACATACATTTTGAGGGAAGTGGGTGGTTAAATTTCACAGTTCACACAGAAGAGGACGCTAGTCTACCGTTGTCCAGCGTCCAAATTCATCGTATCAGAAGGACGAAATAAATCCTGTGACATAAAGCCGTTTAATCCACGCTGCTCTAGAGAACGTATTCTCTCACGCAGAAATCTGCTGTTGTTTCCTTTCCATTTTATAGGAACAGGCTGCAATGCTGAAAGGCTACTTTGGAGTGTCTAATGTTCATATTTAGGCTATTTTCAGATTAATATAGGGTTCAATGTTTTCGTGAGAGAACAGGGCGAGGAAAAACAGATGGAGGATGTTACTGTTTACGTTTCAATTTTCTGTCGACTTACCGTTAGCCACATAGGCCCAGCCTAACCTAACCGATCGAAGTTTTACGCGCGTTACAAACACCTAACTGGACTTGTTGTCAGTAAACTGCAGGAAGGAACAAATAATGCAAAGGAAGATGGTTCTTTATCACTAGCTTCACGGTCCTCCGTCCTGACCTCCAGAAGTCCAGCAACCTGAGATGCTCAATGAAATATTTAGAGCTTTATCCGCAGTGCGTTGGTCAAGGCAAACTGCGGTCCTCCATTACGTAATGCCCAAACAAAGACTCTCTCATTGGACTAGGGAACAGAGTGGTCAGGTGATCTGTGCCACTGTGGCCTTTTAAGGCTTTACAATGCCCCGAGGCTCCACATTGGGGCTTTACAGACCGTCTACTGCAAGTAGCCTAATGATCAATTACTATTGGCTATTGGTGTGTTCTCAAAGGCTTTTAGCAATAGGCCTAGACCTATACCTGCATTTGGAGTTAATTATTTAAAAAAGATAATATATCCCACCCCACAGTACATTATTGTTATTTAAAATAAAAATTAAATAATAATATCAGAAATCTCACTATCCAATTAAAACTGAACCTGTGCTGTTCTCTGTCAATTATTAGGCCTATGGGCTTGTTTTATTTCATTTCATAAACTAGCCTATCGGCTATCCTTTTCTATTACAGGCATAAAAAACGCCAAGGTGTTAACTGTATGCTATTTATAACGGTTTGCAATTTATAACGGTAGTCCTATGCAGTTAAATTGCGTAAAGCTCACTCTCATATACAAGCTATCATCTCATCACTTATGCCCACTGAATTTGCCTAAAGACATTCCCACTCTGATTCCGACAGACAGTTCTGTTGTGGGGTGTTTTTTTGTTTTTTGTTTTTTTGAAGCCGCATGGGTACATAAATAACCTGATGAAACCACCATGCAGGCTTCTATGGCACTAGCTTCCTGCATGGGTTTCTTGGGCTAGAACTGGGTGGTAGTTAGGGTCTGTCTCAGGTTACAGGCTTGGTTTCAGCGGCACAGTGCAGGGACGGCAATATAATGATCCCCAGGTCTTTACTAATAGATGGCCCATGGATAAACATGGCCTCTTAAAAAGAGAACAGCCTGACGAGACAGCAGACAACGATGCTGTTTCTGTGGTATAGGAGGATGGGCGCTGGTTTAAAAACCACAGGAAGTATATACACAGTTAAAATAACATTTGATGCCCAAATTTTTTGATGCCTGGATTTTTAATGTTTCAGGGATGGTAGGAATGGGACTCAGGATGTTTGGGCTTGATTTTCTGTTTTCCCTGGTGCTACATTTTTAAGTATTGCTTTAAATAATTTTGTAGTGTGAAGCATTTTCTGTTACATGTATTTATATGAAAAGTGCTATATAAATAAAGATTGATTGATTGATTGATTTAAATAAACAGCATGTAAATGGCGCTAGTAAATATTGGTAAAATGTTTACCAATTGTGGAACATTTTGATATTTTTGCATTGATCCTTGAGTGGGAGTTTGTTTATTCTTCAAATAAAATATTGAAATAAAATATTTTTGAGATTGAGATATTGACATTATTTAACCCTAAATGTCTGCATCAACTGCACATTTGCAAATACTGCCCATATGTTAACTGTTTTTCTTTTTATCCTGTTATGCATTTCCTCAGTGAAGAAGATGATGATGGTGTTGCATGTTAGCCTTCCTAGCTAATCCTCTGTTTCGTAATCCTCTGCACAGGATTATCAGCACGCGAAAAATGCATGCGAATTCATAGAGAAATAACCATTCAAATGTTGCAAAACTAATAGCCAACAACAACAAATGAGCTAAATAATAATACATATAATGTAAGTGTGTCATGTAAATCACAACATTTTGCGGATCTATCTTCTTAAATAATTATGTAGGCTTATGGTTATGGTTACAAGCTTAGGCCTAGCCTAATTTTAGTTCAAACAATATTGACTCAATAAGACTACAATCTGTTTTCTACACAACAGGTCTATCAATAAGATATAGTCTCTGCTTTTTTAATGTTACATTAAAAAACACAATTGTCAATTTTTTTGTTTTGTAATCATTCCCTTGCGTGTCAAGAGTTCTAGGTGCATATGGTTTTTCATGCGTTATAATCCACAATAAAGTGTCCCTAATTAATTTTTTTAATTTTGGTACAAGATAAATCTTGCAGCATTATTATTTCATCATGTGTGCCCTATCACGTAGCCTGTCTCTTACACACGAGATGCGATGACACAAGAGTATAGCCTATCGTTCACATGATACCTGTGCTGGCAGGTGGCAGAGTGGGCCGAACCCGTCATCTGGATTTGGATCACGGCTGGGCAGAGCGAAATTAGGGTTTTAAATATTAATCGGGTCTACTCATCTCCTATAAACATCCACCCACTCGCACAGATGATCCGCAGCTCAAGTTTCAACTTTTCCAGGTGGAAACCCAGGAGATGTTTGAGCGATTCTGAGCCCCGCACTCTGACTACGATGATGTGTCACCGAGTATAGGTTTCACTGTCGCTATTCTGTTTGAAAGAAATGTAACCGAACCCAACACGCCACCGACGCCATTCAGACCACTTGTAAATATTACACGACTTTTCCCGAATAGTTATCTGGGTAATTATCGCCAGCAGGTAAATGGAATCTGCCTAGCACCGGAGAGGAGCTTGGGTAGTTCATCTGCATATATAAATATAAGACAGCCATACTACAAGGTCACGTCTTAAGGCCTGCACTTCAGCTTTAGTTTGTGTTGTTTTGTAACCTTGTTCTTGTAGGCCTATAATATTGGCTACACAGTCTAAGACACTGGGAGTGCTGTTACCATCTGCAAGGACCGGACAGCATAGCCTACATCGCATCCTCAGGTTGTATCGTGTTAATCATTGTTTTGGAATGTGTTGCCACAAAGTCCAGTGTTGTTCAAAATGTGTTCCTTTGCGCAGTTCTCTGCTCCTGTTCCTATCAATCGCGTCTTCATGATGTTAGCCTATAGGCCTATATATTAAATGTCCCTGCTATGCGTTCACAGTTTTAGCTATTACCGTTATTTAGTCTGTTGGGTAAATTGTTCATTCAAATGGTGATTAAAATGGGCCAATTATAGGCTGGGCTACATGTATTTTCATTTGGTGAGCCTTGCGCACACCTTGCGCATTTCATATAAGCCTAATCATGTGTTTCCTCTGCGGCAGCGAGACACAACAAAATCCATTGCAGTTGCATTGCAGTATACCAAATTCATTTTGCCTGCATGCTTCGGACAGGAAGTGTTACGTAATAGGCTCCAGCACAGTATTGAGTAACCACCAAACACTTTGCATATAATGCAGTAGCCTATTGGAGCTCTTGATAATCGTTTGCCATCTGGACGTTGTCATTTGATCCGGCATTTCAACCCAAAGAACTGCAGGCTCAACATCATGACTGCCGACTACCCAAGGATGAGTGCTTGTAAAATGCTGTCGCACTTTATGCTGATTTACTAAAATATATAATATAGATTTTACTGGAAACAACATAATGACACATTTTTTTGCTGTATGTCCTTAAAGAGCTAATAGTAATTATTGTTAAATGTTTATGGAAACTGTCGTAGACATTAAGCCCATTTTTCTGACTTTTCTGAATTAAACTCCATGCTCGTTTTCCTCAACAGATTTCTTTCTGGTCCACTCGTGTCTACTTCTTCATTGAAATTATTAAACATTTCTGTGCAGTGCGGTGTTAAAGAGAACATAAAAATAATGCACCCAAAGCCTGCTAAAATAACATATTTATCTGCAGGCCTTTGTAATTTGAACCAAGGCCTCCCATGAAAACGGGCAGAAAAACATCAGAGCTAGTTTGTTATTTAACTAATTTAATTTTTATATTAAATTGGGTTTTTTTTTTGTTTTTTTTTTTTTGTATTATATTGTTTTTTTTGTTTGCATTTTTTTGTGTATTGCTGTTAATTATTTTTTTTTATTACAGTTT
>JAODUG010042162.1:0-16917 GCA_027564795.1 Aphredoderus sayanus | reverse complement strand
TATGTATGTGTATGTGTGTGTGTGTGTGTGTGTGTATATGTATATATATATGTATATGTGTGTATATGTATATGTGTGTATATTTGTGTATGTATGTATGTGAGAAACCATTTCCATATAGGTCTTTACATTTCAGTATAGGTCTTCATCACCTTGAGTTAGTTTAGTGCTAATGTTTGGGAGTATTATTGGAGGAACGAATGCAGTTCTTGTATGGTTAGTGGTTATGGAGGTCGACACCCAGCCAGCCACTATAATGTGATAAAGAAATGCCTTCAACTTTATACATTATTTGGTTCTAACAGATCTCTCTTTGTACAGAAATACAGCTCCTCCCTGCCAGTCTCAGGAGACAAACGTCTGTCATTCTTTTGATAAGGTTTGATAAGCCTAGCGAAACCTACCTTTCATCCCTGGACTCCGCCAGGGGCCAAATACACCTTCCCAGAGTCCCCCAGGACCCAACAAGACTGGACCTGGAAAGTCTAGACCACGTCCATCCACACAGCGGGCACCATGATGACATAAGCAAGGCACTCCCCTGGTCAACTGACGACATGCCATCGGACCTGACCAGGGTTTTTCCGGGAGAGGTGCCTGAAGCTCCCATACTGGAGCCTTCTCTTCTCCCTCCTGTTGCCACATCAACATGGGTGACGGACAGTTGGCCTGGGGGCCAATCGGACGACGGCCCGGGGAGCCAGTTGGATGATCTGGACAATACTGGCAAGGGAGAGGAGTCTCTTACGGAGCGAGAGGAGAGGGAGGAGAGAGAGGAGAGGGAGGAGAGAGAGGAGAGGGAGGAGAAGGAGGAGAGGGAGGAGAGGGAGGAGGTGGAGACACAGGCCGTGGCCTCCTCCCCAGATGGTCGCTTCCTGAAGTTCAACGTGGAGATCGGTCGAGGCTCCTTTAAGGCAGTCTACAGAGGTCTGGACACAGAGACTACCGTAGAGGTGGCCTGGTGTGAACTACAGGTACACACACACATGTACACTGGGTTAACTGTGCCGCAACAATTTAAATTTAATTTACAGTGATCTGTATGTTCTTGTCTAATGTTTCAAATCTAAATATTTTTATATAAACGTTTTGCTTCTTCCCATACCAAAACATTTTGGACAGTTATCCTCACTTTAGTCTATGTTTCACATAATGTGCTCAGTGTATTGTGTTATTTAACCTTTTCGTTCAAAAGGCAGAGCCTAAAGGGCTTAGATGGTGGCTAGCTATTTCTATGCAACATTTGAAAGTGAAAAGAACCTGTGCCAGCCTAAAAGCATTGAGCATTCTTCACTCTCATGTGTACAGTATGTGTTAATTCCACTGCTGCCTCATTCACATTGTCAAAAAGACAAAGCCAAATTACACACAGAACTCCATTCACTTTCATTCATTTTCGCAATCACCCTGGGTGAACACATTGAGGGAAGGGAAGGGAAGGATCCTAGTGAAATGTAATGAAAGACAGTAATTCTTATGGCAGTGTGAAGTGGACCTGAGATTTAATATTGTAACTTATGTATTATGGAAATCGTGAATAGTTTTTTAAATATAAAGTAGGTACTGTATACTTCTGGGAAAGTTTCCTAAAGAAATTGTTACATTACAATATGTTGGTTCAGTTTCATATATTAAAATTTATCATCGGCTGGTTGTATATTGCATTGAAAATAGCATTCATTGCATGACAAGTATATCATATACAACCATGTATATGATATATCACTGCTAATAGAATTCTTTTTCTGATATATATATATATATATTTTGAGTTGACTTTTTCTGATCTGATTGAATATTTCAGTTGAATATAAGATATTATGATGTTATTTAAAGAAACTTGTAAGGGTGAAGGCTGCAACACCTCCAACATACTGTAACCGGGTTATCAGCTACAGTCCAGACCGGACTACAATTGTTTCCATGCCAGGTGACGACGATAAATGAATCTGCAAACAAAAAAGCTTTAAGTCTGACTCAACCCACTGCACAATATAAAAAGAACTATAAAGTAGACAAGGAGCTCAACGGGAGTCAGGGAAGAGCTGATGGGTGAGGGGGAGGGGCTACGGGAGTGTGAGAGGCAGGTGTTGCTGGCTGCTCAGTCTCCATCAGCATATACAGTATAGCACTTTAAGAAACTCCTGGCTCAGTTTCCCAGTCAAGGCTGTGGGAGTTGCCAGCCAGCCTCTGATTAGTAGGTGTAAACATTAAAATAGGATGACGCACGATTTGTATACTGTACAATGTACACTCGATTTCTAAATGGCTATGACGTGTAACGCTATTTTCAGCCCATAAAGTCAAGTATATCCATCGTCATCCTCATACTAATCCAAGTGGTTTGGGTGGGGGCGGTGTTTGTAGTAAAGAGGGTCTGTTCTGTTATTCTGCGAGGCTGCAGCTGGACGCTTCTCCATAAAATGCAGATTTGGCCAATATTAACATCAGCATTGATGTGTCTCAATTCCCATTAGCCTACTTAGTTGACAGCAAAAAAACCACAAACACATTACTCTTGAAGTGCATGCACTGTTTGCACAGATAACTGGAGACACGCTTGTTCTAATGGATTGTTGACACACTGACATCTGGCTGAGGACTGACTGTGTAATGAGACACTGTAAATGTGTACTATGTTGCCTTTTTCCACACTGATATTAATAAACAGCTATATTTTAATAATCAAGAAAAATCACAGCTCAATAGAATTTTATAACAGTTTTGGCTGCTCAAATCGGTTTTCAAAGTGTCTCGAGTCACTACACCAAACAAAGATGTCAAATCCTGAGTGACAGAAGTACTGGAACTTCTGCTTCTACTGGAGCGCCAAAGATTCACTACTGCTAAATTGAAAGACATGTCATTACATTGTTGTGTAGTTAACACAACCTACATCGTTACCACAACAACTCATGCATAAGATCACTTCCAAGTGAGTGTGGCGTTGTCTCAAAAGATCTGAACGTAACTTAAGAACATCAGAAAATCAAGCATCGCCCACCTGCAAATAGGGAACATGGGGGAAATCTAGTTCACATACAATGACAGAAAAAGTTATGGAGGAATTAGCCTCAGTGACCACTGCTTCTCCTCTCTTCACTCCTCTTCTCTGCACACTGCATGTCTGTGTTTCCATGGTAGCTTTTGTTGTCCTTGATTTACCGGTTAATAAATAAATAGAGAGAGAGAGAGGGAGGGGGGAATTTGTGCCACTGGGAGTAAGGCCTGTTTTATGATACCAGACAGATAGGTAGAGAGGAAGTCTAAAGCAGGTAGCTCTCCACTAAGAATTCCATTATTGTCCTGCATTATTGTACTGTATATACTGTACAAGTACAGTATATACAGTAAGGAGCATAGAGTGTGTGCTGTGCTCTCCATAGTAGCTTGCTAACACCTCATCATTAGTTTATCCTTTGGCGTCAATGCTGACACAGGTGTGTGCTGTATGTGAATAACATACTGTAATGTACTTGTCTATGCCTTCAGAATACTGTATGCCTGTATGTCCTTTTAATAACAGTAGCTCAAAGGTCAATACAACATTATATTGCAGTCTAACAAGTTCTCCTAGGTCAAACGTATTGCTCTGTCAGACCCAGGCCTGTGTGCATGTGTGTGCACACGAGTGTGTATGCAGTATGTGCATGCGAGCGTGGGTGTGAGAGATTACAACTTTACAGTGACTCAGCAGTTTTTCCCCACTGCAACAGTTGTTGACAGACCACGAACAGACGCACAGGCACACACACACGCACAACGTCACTTTAAGTGACAGAGACACATGGACGCCACGGACTAGTTGATGTTAAGATTGTGTGCGTGCGTACAGTGTGTTCCAATCTACATGATACAAAGCTACAACATACTGTACATGAGTATTACTAATTGCATGCACAAATAACACTACTGCTATACTACTAAAGATTATTACTATAACTTTACTGCTTTTTCTTCAGTTACTACAGTATTACTATTATCACTATTAAGGTACCACAACTAACTTTACTACAGTACATTTTCCTGTTTTTAGGGCAAAAGAGCTGAAAATCCATTGTGCAGACACGTTCCTATATACAATAGGCTAGACAGGGATTACTTTGAACTACTGTACAGCATCACCTTCATGTCACTACTATTAAAAGCAATTTTTAGTACCGATCTTTTCTCTTCTCTGTTCCTCTCCTCTCCTCTCCAATTATTTACTGTGGTTCAGCATCAGGAACCTACAGTAGATATCCTCTTTCTGTGGATCAGTCAACGCTTCATTGTGTTTATTACAGTATGTGTGACCCAAGGCCACACATGGCAGCACACACACAATGCAATGCTTCTGTGTGTCTGCAGTGTCTAGTTCATGTTGGAGTGATGACTCAGTTACATAATGATCTCATATTTAACACTTGATCAGGTCCCTTTGTATATAGTGTATATGTTTTTATCCTGCCTGTTGTCCTCAGGTTTCAAACTCACACCTTGTTGTGCCAGCAGTGCACATCATATGTGTGTGTAAGCTGTAGAATTAAGAACGTCTATTTTGTGCGCACAAGATCCTATTCGTGCACACAAAATAACGAAACCTTGCGCACAAATTCCTATTTCCCATAATATCCTATATCCTAGGGACAACAGGAGGGTTTAAAGGCACAAAAAAACAAACAAATGTTTTCAAAGTCACACCTTGTTGTGCCAGCAGTGCACATCATATGTATGTGCAAGCTGTAGAATTAGGTTTAGCGCCGTCTATTTGCCACAAAGAACTAGTGCGTTGGGTCAGTTTGACCCGGAGGACAACAAATTTAGGGAAATTGTCAATTGACTTCCTATTGTGTCTGGTGGTATTCATATGTTGGCCTGGTGTCTGTTGTGTTCATTAGACCACAGGGCCTGGTCTGGGAGGACCAGTCTGTCGAATTTGATAAGGAGTCACACACAATGGACATGCACTCACAAACCCATGCCCCATGGTTCTGTTTGTTCTCTCTCCCATCTTTTCTATCGCACAACAACGCTAGTCTCCCTTTGCAGTACTCTAGCATTGGTGAATTGTATAATGATGGTGTGGCAATAACGCTCTCTGCTCCCCTCCTCTCCCATCACCTAGACACGCCGCCTCTCCAGGGAGGAGCGACAGAGATTCAGTGAGGAGGTGGCCATGCTGAAGTGTCTGCAGCACCCAAACATTGTCCGTTTCTACGACTCCTGGAAGGCCACGGTCAAAGGTCACAAGTTCATTGTCCTGGTAACTGAGCTCATGACGTCTGGGACGCTGAAGACGTGAGTCCCGTCTCTCTCGCTCTCTTCTTTATCCTCTCCCTGTCTCTCACCCACTCTGCCTGCCTCTCCTGTGTGTCTCTTACTGTCTGTCTGTCCTGTATGCCCCCTACGCTGTCTGTACTGTCTCTCCTGTGTGTCTCCTGTCTGTCTGTCTGTCTCTGTACTGTCTCTCCTGTGTGTCTCCTGTCTGTCTGTCTCTGTACTGTCTCTCCTGTGTGTCTCCTGTCTGTCCAGGTATCTGAGGAGATTTAAGGAGATGAAACTAAAGTTGCTACAGAGATGGAGCGGTCAGATTCTGAAGGGTCTCCACTTCCTGCACACACGTTCCCCTCCCATAATCCACCGGGACTTGAAATGTGACAATATCTTCATCACCGGGCCAACCGGCTCGGTGAAGATTGGAGACCTAGGCCTGGCCACCCTCAAACGAGCGTCCTTTGCCAAGAGTGTGATAGGTAGAACACCAACACACACACACACACACGCACACTGAATGACCTGGTGTGTTTGAACTGGATGCACTGAAGCATTCTGGTGTGCGTTCAGGAACCCCGGAGTTCATGGCTCCGGAGATGTACGAGGAGCGCTACGACGAGGCTGTGGATGTTTATGCCTTTGGCATGTGCATGCTGGAGATGGCCACGTCTGAGTATCCCTACGCAGAATGTCGCAACGCTGCCCAGATCTACCGCAAGGTCACCAGGGTATGACTCAAACACACACACACACACAGACTTAAATTTTGCATGGATCTTAATCAGTTATCAATAAACCTGAAATATGTAGTCCAATATTTACTTTTTTACTATTCACATATTTACAGTATTACTTAGTAGTCCCAATGAACTACAGTAATTATCGATTTCCTGTCTGTAACTTTCTGTCTCTCTCTCTCTGTACTTCTGTCTGTTTCCCTCCCTCCCTCAGGGAATAAAACCAGACAGTTTTTTCAAAGTAAAAGATCCTGAGCTAAAGGAAATAATTGAAGACTGCATTCTAACCAACAGTCGCCAGCGGTAAAGGGGCTTTTATTGTTTACACATTGGGTTCCTGTGGGGTTCCTATGACTCTCACTGTAGTGTTAACTGATCATTCTGCCCATTTTGAGCTGGGACTAGCAGTTTGTATTACAATGTAAATAAAGCAAAGAGAAATCTGTAACGCACCCACTATGTGTATGTTTGAAACATACCTAAAGCTGTATGAAGGAAATCCCAGCATTGTCGGGAATGACCCTGTTAACTTGTGTGTGCCCAGCTTCACCATCCAGGAGCTACTGGAGCACCCCTTCTTCCAGGAGAGCCATGGTGTGCACGTGGACGTGGCTGAGCCGGACCAGGGGCGTGTGCACGTGGCCGGCCAGGAGCCGAGCAGGACGCTGAAGCTGTGGCTGCGCATGGACGACAACAAGAAGCTGCAGGGGAAGTACAAGGACAACAACGTCATCGAGTTCCTGTTTGAACTGTACAAAGACGTGCCTGAGGAGGTCGCCCAGGAGATGGTGAGACATGTGGGCGCACGCACACACACACACACACACACACACAGACAGAAGGAAAGTTAGACTGACAGAGAGATAGGAAGACAGAAAAGAAGGTGAGCTGATGATCTGTCCATGGTTCAGTGAAGGATCTTTCTTAATGCTCGGTATGTGGATGATATTGAGCATAGAGGTGACATGATATGGTGGGATTACAGGAGGTAAAAGACATGGATGCAGGGATGGATAGTGGGATGTATACAAACCAACAGGGTATTGTCGACCTAATAAAGAACAATGCTGGCTGTCCTCATTTACAAAACCAGTTTAACGAGATATAACCCTGAATATACTGTACACACATACTGCTTCTAAACAGCATGTAAAGCATAGATATGATTTATTAGATATAATTGTTAGCATATATACTGTAATACAGTATATATATTTGTTTGAATTAACCAGTACAAGTATCACTTTATCATCTTTTTTATAAATAATGCTTACCATTAATTTAATCTAAAATGAACAATCAATTCTCATTGTTTACCATTTGGAACAAAACATGGCTTTTATCAATATTAATCAGGTGGAAAAACTATTTTATTAAAGTATTAAGTTCATGGGTGATAGAATCCCGTAAAGGGGTGACATGGTTTAGTAAGGTTTGTGAACCATAAGACATGGAGAGACAGGCAGACAAACAAATGTCTTCATCAGGTTGTGCTGGGCTTCATCTGTGAGGCGGACTATAAGCTTGTTGCCAAGGCGATCAGGGACCGTGTCACCACCGTAAAGCGGCAGAGGGAGAAGCAGCGTCGCATGGCGGAGGGAGTTGTCCCTCACAGACAGGAAGCTGTCATCCAGGAGGAGACTGAGCCGGCCCCCGAGCCCACCTCTGAAGCATCCAATCAGAAACCTCCTACTAGCGTAAACTCTACAGCTGCCAGCAGAACAGCCAATCAGAAGCATCTCCCTGGTGTACATTCTCTGTCTCCTTTGGAAGCAACCAATCAAGTGAGTCTGGTATGTTTTATAAACTGTCGCTATATCAATATGTATCACAATATCTGATTATGAATGTAAAACTAATAAACACTTTCCCGTTAATGAAAATGGGAAATGGATATTTAGTTTGATACACTTGTTGTTTTTCCTCCTAATATTTCAAATATAATATTATGGTTACGTTTTTTAGACTTTAGACTATAATATTGTGTATCACAATATAACTACCGGTATATCTACAATCCAAATTAAATTGGTTTTGTTTTGCTAATCGCCATAACATCAATATTGGACATTTTGGGGTGGTCCCACATACAGTACTTAAGCAGAAACCATGTGAAATGCAGGAGCTTTACTACAGTATGTATAATGCCGTACAACCCAAACTATGCTCATAATTATAATATAATGCAACACATTTTAATTTTATTATAAGAAAAACCGTGGCTGACATACTCTAGAATTATCGCCCAGCCACATGATCCAGATTTGATCACACATTTGAACACACATTCCTCTACGGAGATTACCCATTTGTGTTTGTGGCAACATCATGGGCAGGATGATAAAACTGCATAACTGCCTAACTACTGATCTGATTAACATCCACTAATAGGCTTCAACATCCGCCTGGTCACAAGCTCCGCCTACACCAGCGGTCTCAGGGTTTAAGTCATCATGGAGCAGCCACTTCAGCCAGAGAGAAGAGAAGGAAAGAGAGGAGGAACAACCCAAACACAGCCAGCACTCCTACACATGTAAGATAGATAGACATACAGTCACTATTCTCTTATTGCCAAGACAAATAGCCTATCAATAACAGTAACACACAGATAAAGGAAGCTTATTAAAAGTGAATGTGTTCATGATAACTTCTCTGTTGTTGCCATGACAGCAGGCTGCGAGACAGAGGATGTGCCTGAAGCTCAACCTACTTATTTTAGCCCTGGTCCAATGAGTCTATCCACCCCTCCCCCTTCATTGTTCATTCACGAGACCCCGCCCCCTGCAGTCACTCCACCAACCGCTACACTCCGATTCCCTGCTGTAAGTGAAACACTAGTACTCCTCTGAGTGTGTGTGTACGTGTGACCTGGGGCCTCATTTATACTGTATATAAGTCCAGGATTTATGAAAAATATGCAGACAGATATTACAAAAACGGTAATTGTCGCAATAGCAATGAATTAACATATTTTTAACATTATTATAATGATTACATTATTATATTATTAAAATAATAATTAGTGATAATAATAAAAACAAATATTATAATAATAATTAAGACATTCTTATAAAATAGTTCTGTTGTTCACAATATCGCACCATATAAGATAATCAATTATTAATAATGTACATTTTATTTAGATAATTTTTTTATGGCAGGTTGGTTGATCATATAATTCTAAACAGTAGTTACATTAATGGGACATGAGTATGATCATTAAGATATAAAAGGTGACAGCAATCTTTATTATTTCATGTAATTGTGGATATGAATATACTTGATACCTCTTTGCATTGACAAGTGGACTAATCTATATATGCATCTGAAATGTTAGTACTGTACCACAAGCTGATATACAGTCTATTTTGTTCTTGGACAGATGAGAAATGTATCAGTCCAATCAAATGAGCCACTTGGCTGTTTTGGTATTAAACTATCAGGGAAAAGTGTGTGTGCGTAGCACTAAAACTACACCTGTGTAGTCTGTGTTTGGAATTGTACACCTTAAAGTCAACTGTTACATGCACTGTGCAATATTTTTGTAATTAAATTGTAATGAGTTGAATCTATTCATCCTTCTCTGCAGAACATTGCTGTACTCCACAATGTGGAGCGATCTCAGTCTGAGTCAGCTAGTGGCTTTTCTTCACCCGTGGACAGGTACACACACAGACTGAGGCACGTCCTTTAACCATTCCTAATGTCGTCATGATCCTCCTCATGCTAATTATTATGGTCTCTCCAGCTACACCTCGGACGTGACATCAGGCTTGAGTGATGGCAATGAGGGCCCATCAGAGCAGAGTCCCACAGATGCGGCCAAACGTCCAGCCAGCAAACAGCTCCGGAGAAGAGCTAGGCCCCGCCTTCGGATTACAGGGGTAACTCATTCTCTCAGTCTGATGTGCTGTGGCTGTTTACATGTTTCCACATCTATCTCTGTTTGCCTCTCTACTGTAGCTGTGAGACACGGGAGATCAGGTATGTATAGTAGTGGCTTATCAGTGTTCAATATATAGACACTGTATTCCAGTTGAGATTTGTTTTCACGCACCTGTTGTTGTTCTCTTATTAATTATATGCTCATTAATTGTATATTTTGTAAGTTAAATACCATAACACATCCTGGCCATCTTATTACTCCATACATTAAAAGACTGTTCTGAATTTATTGTAAGTAATGCTTCTATAGTGTGGTTAAAAAGCACTACCCTCAACTAAACACTAGGAGAGTACCCCTTTGCCCCACCTGCAACTGCTTCTTCTTAGTAGAGTTCTTCCACCCAGCTTGACGTGTGGCCAAACAATGAATCAGTTTACTCCATTAATATAACCAAAAAGTTAAAATGTCGACGTGAGGAAAAAAACACTTTGGTGGACACATGGCCTAAATAAACAATTCCTTATTTACTGTATATCTTAGACTGTTCTGACTCCTGACCTAAAATCTCTCTCTCTCTCTCTCTCTCTCTCTCTCTCTCTCTCTCTCTCTCTCTCTCTCTCTCTCTCTCTCTCTCTCTCAACTCACCAATATCTCATTCTGTCCGTCTATGTCTAGCTGTCAGACAGTAGTGACAGGCTCGTAGAGTGTCAGCTTCAGACTCACAACAGCAAGATGGTGACATTTAAATTTGACCTGGATGGAGATAACCCAGAAGACATTGCATCAGTTATGGTGAGTTTGTGTTCATGTTCAGCTTCAGAGATCATAATCAGGGATGGTGCTGTATTGTTTTCAAAGGGGAAGGATAGTCTAGTTATAGTGGTTGTGGATTCAATCCACAACATGCATGGCCTACTTGTAAGTAGCAAGAAGGTTAACATTTACCTGATCCCCAATACTTATATCCTTTTCCCTATAAGTATATATATTAGGAAACTTTTCGCTGATGTTGATACTTGACAGAACTGAATGCAAGACATTATATTGTGTGTGTGTGTGTGTGTGTGTGTGTGTGTGTGTGTGTGTGTGTGTGTGTGTGTGTGTGTTTAGGTGAACAGTGAGTTCATTCTGCCCTCAGAAAAACAAGAATTCATCCTGCGCATGGATGACATTATAAAGCGGGCAGAGGCCATGATGCGAAAAGATGAACCAATCACAGCCATCGATACTGATAGGCTGTCCTACCGCTCCTTATCGGAGTCTGTCTTACAGGTCTATATATGTGTGTGTGTGTGTGTGTGTGTGTGTGTGTGTATGTTTATGTGTGTCTGACTGTTGTGTTTTCATTTCAGTCAAACCCACGAATGTCCAGAACCATGTCAGCCTCTTTATTGAGTGGTAGGAACACTGATATAATAATAATAATAATAATAATAATAATAATAATACATTTTCATTGAAAATAGAATGTCACACAATGTTCTCTCTCATTCAGACCTTTCCAGAGAAAATATAGGTCATGTGACCAGAGACTCCTCCCCCTTAATGGGTGGAGACTTCTATGTTGACCCTGAGGCCATGTCTCCTGTCCGACCACTAAGATCTCAGTCTTTTCATACTTCATCAGGTACACAAAAACCAACCAACCCAGCCCAACCCAACCAAAAGTATTTCCAAACAGGTGATCTTAATTAATTTACAGTTAGTCAGAGGTCAGACAAATATCAGAAGGACACTTTACACTGCTCCCAGAACCTTGAATATTACTTACTAGAGCAGCTGTAATGAGATTGAGGAGAGGCCAACATGTTTAGTTAACAAAATAAACATCCAACGTCATTCCAGTCCTGAAGTGGATGCTAAGTGGTAAAAAGGACTGTATCTAACACATTCATCCATACTCAAAGTTTGAAAGCCCATTTCTGCCGCATACTACTTTTTTTCTGACAATTTTGACTATTTCTCTCCCCAGACTCCTCTCAGTCCTACCAGCCACCTCCATCACACCTCCCCCCCACCACCTCCTCTCAGCACCGGTCCTCCACGTCCGACTCCCAACTCCCTCCCCAGTATGGCCATCCCGCTTACATGGCGACTGAAGCACCTCTTAATTCCCCCTACGTATCGCCCTACCTCCCCTCTCCCCTCCTCACCTCCCCTCCCTCCCCTTGGCCCCCCCTCCCTCCCAGTCAGCCTCTCTTCACGCTGGCCAATGTCTTCTCCCTGGCTATCAGCATGGCCCAGTCCCTGCTTCCCCCGAACCCCTCCCAGCTCTCCCTCAGCCCCCTGTCTCCTCCGATATCTCCTCCCCTCTCTCCCCCCCAGCATCCTAAGGTCCTCACCCCAACCTCCCACCTTCCCTCTGCCGCCTCTCCTCTTTCTCCCCCCAACTCCCTTGGCCTCCCTCCAGTCTTGATGACATCAGGCATGAAGGACCAGGTAAGAACGGAGAGCCCAGCCCTGTCCCAGCAGTGACACACCTGGCCACCATTCGAGACAGATGAGACACCAGTAGATCCTCTACCTGTAGGGACCATTAGAGATCAGCTAAGGCACACAGACCAGTAGTAAAGACAGGGTATAGTTCAGTAGTAGGATCCACAAGTGGAGAGACCGTGTACCCAGACAGTAGACAAAATCAGTAAAGATAAGAGAGCACAGTAGACATCAGCTTCTGACATTCATGTCTTTGTATTTGACCCTAGTCCCAGATGAGGCCCTCTAAACCTGGGGATCCCTCTCTCCAAGGTGGGTGCACTTATCACAAGTACTTTACATTGGCATTGCATGTCATCCACTTTATTTAAAGACACAATACTCAAATTCTTTCATCTTTTCATTTAAATGTTTTAATGAAAACAAAAGTACATTCAAAAGCCCAGATGTTGTCCCAACTCACTGTTGATGTTGAACACATGTTCATGTGGCTGTTGAAAGGGGTTGGGTTGAAAGGAAACAACCACACATCTAGGATGGCCTGCTGATGGAGTTTCAAACCAAATTTAACACTGACATCTGCAGCACCACAAGTGTAATTTTGGACAAGGGAGGAAACAGTTACTGGTTTTGTGATAAACCATGGTAAAATACTAACGGTTAGTATTACGATTCGAAATTTAAATTAACAATTAAAACCGTGCTTTATTAACGCGTTTTGAAGAAATAATAGCCATCAAAGTTAGGGTTTGTTGTGCATCAATGAAAACATTGCAGAAGGCAGTGACAGTGCTCTGGAGATTTTTCAGCCTACTGCACAGTGCACGCCACACGTGGAGTGGATCTGATCAGTGTTTGCACTCAGACGCTGACACTTCTTTTTCCAACTGGAGTATTTTTTTCCGCCGAGCCTTGCATTTTTGAAGCATTTATACAGACAAGCATTTTACAGGAAAAGAAAACTTATACTTATACTTAATACTACACAATCAATGCAGTGTAACATAATACCATGAGCAAATTACATAAATAAGTGCGGGGAGGGGGTAGGGGTGGATAAAATATGATATATTGTAGTTTTCTATATAAAATGTATTTATATCAAATTTTTTATGATTTATGTGTGTATCAGTACTTTTTGGAACTATAATAACGTGATAATACTGATAAATCGTGGCCACTATAATCATATGAAATGTTCTGCCACTAATCTAGATGTATACTTTGAAACATTTAGGGTAGGTTTCCCATGCAGGGATCAAGACAGACTAATCTCTTGACTAAGGACAAAAATCTTTGGACAAATCAGTTGAAAAATGTATTTAGTCTGATTAGGCCTAATCCCTGCCAGGGGAAATCAGGCTTTTGGTCCACTGGTGAAGGCTGACATATTGATAGTTTTTTTTTCTTCCTTTGCCATGTTTCTTTTTTAAGGCTCAGAAAGTTCCAGTGTCTCCAGCGATCCAGAGTCTGAGCAATCCGTTACTCTCTCTAGCACGGTAACACACATTAACACACAAGCCTTTGGGTCACTTTTGTCCATCACTGACTATACTGAACCAAAAGCATGTATTTTCCCACTCTGCCAGGGATGGTGCTGTCTGCATCTGTCTGTGTAAGACTGGTGATTGTTTGTGTTGTGCAGGTGTCCCCTCCACTTCCACCCTTCCACATTGCTGTGTGTGATGACACAACAAAGGATCTGTCACCCATATCAGATGGTAAACTATCTGTCTGTCTTCATCTCTGTCTGTCTGTCCCTTCTATAAACATTCTCCATCTCACTCTCTCAACAGAGAAGAAACCTGCTGTTACAGTTGGCCGTTTCCAGGTCATGCCCTCTAAAGAAAGTCCCACTCCCTTTCGTGCTGAAGCCTCTCCAAATACTCCCAAACCCCACCCCACGTCTCACTCACCTCCCCCTGCCAGCCAATCAGACAGCTGCACCACCAGTGAGCAGGTCGAATCAGATTACAGCGAGCATGCAGAGATTGTCTTCCTGTCCAATCACATTCATGGAAGTGCCTTGGATAACCTTGACAACTCCCGCCAGTTGTCTGAGGATTCTAAACTGCTACAGGGAGTGCAGGAGAGAGAGGAAAGGAAAATGGAAGACTGTAGAGAAGGAGGCGATAGGGAGGGTGATGATGAGAAGAGGAGCTCGAGGAGGCTGAGCGTCAGTCTGTTGGAGGGGAAGGCGGGAAGTTCTATGGTGAGTGGCAGCGGCCTTAACCAACCATGGATGAGTTGCACCCGTTCAGCCGCTTACGTCAGCTCAGACGAATCAGAGAGCGATGACGACACCAGGTGGGAGGAGTTGCAGGAACTGCATGAAAGGTAATTGGTGGGTTGAACCTAGAGGCAGCCAAAGGCAAGGTTGCACATTACCCTGTACTGTACAATTGCCAATTTGGACACAGATTCTAGGTGCATTCAGTACTTTTTGACTTATCGTCAAAAAACATTCTTATTTTTAAAGAGCCACACTGATTTAACCAACTCCTCCCTGTTAATTAAACAGACTTTCAGCCCATTGCCATTTTGTATCGTGATCATTCTGAACACAGAAGTATTCTCCTTCAATATGACCCAGGCTTGAAAAGCAATGCTGATTAAACAATACACATAAACAACATGCTCTAATAACAAGCCTAGTTATTAGATCACTTTTATAAATGACTTTTCAAGTGTAGACCTTGATGGTTTGCAGTGGAAATCTGTTTTAGAAAGGTTTCAGCCCAACAGCCTCCAGTAAGCAACATAAACACACTAATCACTGCTTGGATTGGTCCAAAACAAGCCTAATCTTCTCACACATGTCCAGACACCTGGCAGAGGTGCTCACACTGCAGGCCAATCAGAAGAGAGAGATTGAAGATCTGTACGAGAAGATGGGGAAAGTCCCGCCCCCTGGCATTGTGTCGCCTGCAACTGTGCTCAACACCCGCCAGCGACGCTTATCTAAATCCGGAAGCCATCCCCCCACACAACGGAATAGCCTGCAGAGACATGACATACCGCCCCCTGCTGGTAGGTTTTACACTGACAATAACCATAATATATTCTGTGGTGGTTCTAAACTGTGGGGTGGCATCCCCCCTACCTGGTGCAGAGCCTACTGCACTGTTTTTAGGTTGTCCTGAATGTCAAAAGCAATTTGAGAACCACTGAAGTGTAATTTGAAGTAGTGCAACTTTTACTAAGTCTTGTTCTGTAGCATGTGTAGTACAAGGTCATTGTGCTCTTCTATGTGCAGGTATCATGCGGAAGAACTCTGTTAGTGGTGCAAGCAGTGGATCCCAGGAGAGAATAATAAAGGGTGTGACCTTTGCCCCCGAATGCAGTCAGACAGTAAGACACTTTTTGTCTAGCAACATTTAACTAATTTAATAGACTGGTGAAATATCATTATTCACTGTTGACGTTTGACCTTTCTCAGTGAAACACTCCATGCTACGAGAGAATGAGAGGGCATGACAGAGTTAACGGGATGAAGCAATACTGCAAGGAAAACTGCAATACGCTGTGATTATTTATGGATTGTGTTTATGTCCTTTTGCTGTGTCTCAGGGAGAAGACGCCAGTTATGTAACTGTAGTCATGTTGATGATGGTGTCATTTGACACACCATGAGATGGTCTAACCAGAATCATTTGCAGTTAACCAAGTTTGAACAAAATTGTTTAATTTCCATGTTTATGTTCAGGGCTGTACAACTTTTTAATTTTAATTAATTTGTTTGAGTGTGTGTACATGTCTTTATTTCCCTCACTAATGCTCTGTGAGAACACCTGCTCTGAAATGCCAAACATCCATCATGAGTCAAATGCTCCGTGAGCATGGCTAGATTAACCCTCGTAATGTCCTCTGGGTCAAACTGACCCAAATCACTAGCTCTTTCTGGCAGATAGAAGGTGCTAAACCTAATTCTACAGCTTACACACACATATGATGTGCACTGCTGGCACAACAAGGTGTGTGTTCGAAACACAAGGACAATAAGAAGAGTCAAAGGCACACAAAAAAACTACATAAATACATAAAGAAATAATTAATAAATAAATAAATAAATACACTCCGCAATGCCAATTGAAAAACACACAAATCATCAGATGGCGCCGCCATGTGGCCAAAAGTGAGATTTTCTGAGTACACAAAGTGGTGTAGACCGAATGACACAATATTCTAGTCCCGGCAATGTGTTTCCAATGTGTGGGGCAGAGATTTCTTTTTTTTTTTTTTTATATCTAAAAGCTTTCTCCAGAATGACTGACTGTATTTTTAAGGCCATGTTTGTGTTGCATTCTGGTATGTTACCAAATAAATATACTACCAGCCACACAGGTAATCCCACTACATTTAACCCTCCTGTTGTCCTTCATTTTATCGAATTATGCCACTACAGGGCGCCATCTGATTTTTTTTTTTTTATTGTCATTGCTGTGTGTATTTGTTTATTTCTTTATGTATTTTTTGGGGGTTTTTTGTGCATTTTAACCCTTCTGGGGCCTGTTTCAGAAAGGAGGTTAACCCTCGTAATGTACTCCGGGTCAGAATGACCCATATCACTAGCTCTTTGTGGCAGATAGAAGGCGCTAAACC
>JAODUG010042141.1:0-16919 GCA_027564795.1 Aphredoderus sayanus | reverse complement strand
CTTTTTTTGGCAGATAGAAGGCGCCCATTCTAATTCTACAGCGTACACCGGCTTATGATGTGTTCTGTTGGCAAAACAAGGTGTGTGTTTAAAACCCGAGGACAACAGGAGGGTTAAAAGGCACAAAACGTAACAAAAAGTTAATACTGTACATAAAGAAATAGATACACACAGCACTGACAGTAAAGAGAACCACACAATCATACACAATCATACACAATCATATGGTACAATCTTCTATCAAACATTTTTTTATGTTTTGAAACTCGGGGACAACAGGAGGGTTAAAAAGCTTTATTTTCATGCATGTCAATATCATGCATATCCCACCCCAGATGCAGAATACAAACTGATGTCTAGGTAAATTAACAGATTCTTTTTAAATATGCCACCAATCAGAATTGTGTAAATGTATGCAACTAGTTATTGGACATTTACCATGCAAGATGTATCAAATGCAATACACTGACAATTCTGAATTGAAATGGGGAATACTGACTAACCAGTAATCAATATGGTGTTCTTTTACATCACCCAACTTCCCACCAATTGTTTTGTGGTTTCTAATTATTACGGTCTTGATTGGTCATAAACTTGGAATGTGTGAGCCCAAACAAGTTGCTTAGGGCCATCGATATCTCTATCCTGGAGGTCTGTGTGTTGAGCCAGACAGTGAATCAGGTAGAAGACAAGAAGAAGAGTAAATGTCTGGCCTTATAAATCTCTATATACATTAATATGAATAGATTGTTACATTTGTCACAGAGCTTGGTGGTGATTCAGAAATATAGGTTGGGTTAGATTAAAGATTGGGACTCCTATTGTGCTGATCGGTCGCATTACAGGGACACATTTGTGTCTGGAATTGTCTTTGTTAAAGTCAATGTTACAAAACCGTGCTTTTGTTTTGAAACGCATGCCTCCCACACTGGTTGGCTGACACGCCTCTCTACTCCCCCCACTGGATAACTCCTAGGATCAGACCGTTATCAGTACTGTAGTTGATGCACTTAAGAGTTTAAAACTAGCACCACCTTTTGTACTAGGGATGCGCGGATTGTGAATTTCTGGGCCGATACCGATGTTTTAAATATACCTTTGGCTGATACCGATGTTCGTGAAATACTTCCACATGGCCTACATTTTCTTTCAGTTTTATCTGAAAAGAAACCACATGTGCACGGCACCTGATGCCGTCTTGCACCATGCCAGAATTGTGTTCAGCCAGTGGCTACTGAATACCTATTGGATCTTCTCCAATTTTGTCATCTTTTTTGCAGATTTGCAGTCAACAAGTCAAAATGGCGGATCCCTAGAATGACTGTACCGATGTATGGCGAATAAATCATACGTACTTTGCACCATTGTCTGAGGAAATGTTAGAGAGAAAGGGTTGTTGTGTAATTATGGGAATTTGGTTTGTGTTGTGATATTAGCGCACAGCCCAGGAGCCTGTCTGGTGGACACAGCTCACAACTCGCCACACAGACACACTTGAGCTAGCAGTTATTTGGCATTCATCGGTGATATTCATGAGCTGAATCACAGGTCCACAGATGCCTGTCACTAGCGGCCTGCCATTGTGCCAGGTCCTCCATTCTCCTTTCCAGCAGAACAGCTGCTTTTTTACACCCCAGTGTTTAGGCTAAAATTATTCTGAGTGAAGTTTTTCCTTTATATCCCTGGGTTTTAATCTCATCATTGAAGGAAAGCGATGTTTAGCCGGCATTTTGAATGAACTGTGTGGCGCTGCAGCAAAGCCAAATTCACTTCACCTTAGCCCACTGTCCCACAATTACAGCCCACCTTCTTTCCATGCCAGATGCAGCAGGAGTGAGATGTGTCTTCAGTGACTTTGAGGCATTACACAAAGATGTTTAAATGCTCCATTTACAAGGTTTTGCAGCCATAATCCCTACCCTGTCATGTTTTTACTTTCAATGTGTGCGCTACACCAAGTTTCTTGAGCGTTGCGCCACGGGCTATTATGGAAATTGAAGCTTTTAAGCTGACTGCAGAGGACATAGCGAACCTGTCACTAGCTGGAGAGGCGAGTGGCAGCTACGATAAAGGGATTTTAAATGATAATGGGCCTTAATTAAGGTCCAGCAACTTAGAGAAATGATTTTCTTCTTACACAAACTGTTTTTACCATCACTAACCTGTTATTGGTGGCAGCTATGATAATACATTCCTTTACACATTACATTGATTTGTGTGAAATTGTGTTCAGACAATAATCAGCTTAACAGCTAGCTTCAAAAACCTACATTTAAAATGACTACATAGAATGATTTCCCCCATGGCAGAATGCAAACACTTTTTAATAGCAGTCATTTTCCTCAGGTAATGATGATGAAATGCTGAATCCTTAACATTCAGTTAAGTTGCTCATTGTGCACAATACGTAGCCAGCTGAGCACTTGTTGCAGATAACAATTAGTAATTTAATCACTAGTGTCTGTCCGCTGTTATTGCTAAAAAATATAACCTATTCATTCTTTTGACTAGGCAAAACTAGTTGCACAGTAATACTAGTCATTATAATAATTTCCTTAATATGTACAGTATTTTTTCGATTAATCTACGGTTACTTTAGGCTACAGTGTATATAATGACAGAAGTTCATGTCAGGGGATATGAAATGTATTATGTTATCATGTCAGGGATATGGAATGTATTATGTTATCATGTGTAAAATCTAGCGAGTAAAGATTTAGTGTTTTGATTTTGACAAATGATTAAACAAATACCAGTAGCTGTAAATATAGAAAAATACATTATTCAGACTTATTCAGCACGATACTGGCTCCTAGGGGAGATAGAGTACTGTAATATAGAGAGAACAGGAGAGAGATCGAAAAGATAAATGGAGAATGGAAAGACAAAAGAGAAATATGGATAGCAGACATTTGCACCTTTTTATTAATTTTTAGTGTCGGCAATACTGTATGTCAAAAGGTTATCAACATATTAACTGTAGTGCATTTAATCAACAGATCTTGATAATGTCCTGCTAATAGATGTAGCCAGTGCAGAATTACAGCTATAAATTTGGCATTGTATAAAAATGCCTCAAGCAGGCATCAAGATTCTGGGATTTGATTTACATGCCCGCTCTTACTCAATTCAGGATGCGGTATGCAATATAAATAGTTATTTGTCATAAAATATGTATTTGGATATTCATGTGCAAGTTCACTCTTCACACCAGGTAGCGTTAAATGCCTTTCATCAGAAGAAGTCATTACTCTGAGTTGCACAGGTAACTACTACATCATATTACTTTTCCTAGCGCTTTTACTCAAGCCCTGAGGCTATTCTGAACAAAGCTGTCTCACTTTAATACATCTGAAACGAGAGAGGGCATGAGCTAATGGGCTCAAGTGGAGACAACTGAAATAAAGCCAAGACTAATGTGAGGATGGAGTAATACTTAACTAGGAAACTGAAAATGGGGAATTATTAAGGGAACAGGAAGGGGGAAAAAATGAGGATGTTGCCGAGGCTAATGTTAATAAAAAATGATAAGCATTGTTTTGTACCTTTTTGGATCTGCAGCTGCACTTTACAGTACTGTACAAGCCTTTTGAGACCTTCCTGATCTTGCAAGTGCTTCGTTTAGTTTCACTCCACAAGTCAGGCTGTATATCCACAATTGAAAACCATTAATGGTAGGGACCGTGCCACTAAATGTCAGTCAGCGTTACTAGCAGGCAATTATACCACCTTCAACATTAGGCATTGATATTTCAGCGTCTCAGTGCCTGTATTGGGTGCAATAATCTAAAGTGGAGAAGAAGATATACAATTCAACTGGATGCAGATTCACCCAGTTATTTTCAAACCAGGCACAGCTGATTCTGAAGGAAAGGGGACCTTGTGATCTCAGCATTCTGTTTGAATCAAGTCTGTCTCATGATTACATGCAGACTGTCTAACCTTTTTTTTTAACTGCTCATAATTTAGTTTGATTAATATTTTATGTCTTTTGCGTTTTATCACCTGCATGCCATGATTACAAAATTGTACAGTCTCTTTTTGATGTATATGTTCTTACAGGTGCGGATTGAGACGGCCACAACGCTGAAGCTCAATATCCTTTATTGTTCCTTCGATTCACAATTAGTTTTTTTATAAATAACTTTAACACAATTAATCTTTGATTATTTTTACAGCATGCAAATAATGAGTGTTGGCTTGCAGTGTGCTGCTGACCCGCTCACATGCCTCTCTTATGGAACATTCATCCTGATCTGCTTCTTAACTCGTCCTCACCAGTAGATGACTTTGAGTTCAGGACCGAACAGTTCCTCCCAGTGAGTACACGTCTGCAGCTGTTGGGAGGATTGGTGTAGAGCTTTACAGAATTTACTGACATTTAGTTTACTTATAATATTGAAAAGTGAGGCAGGGTCAAATTTAACTGGACCTTAATTGAGATCATGAATTAAATAGTAATAAATATGGCATGTAATCTTAACATTACATGTAGATCCTCCAAGTCTTTTGAAGCTGAATAAAATGTTATGTTCGGTAGAAGACTAAAAACTACAAAGAACCAATAATCAATAAGGTAAAAATAAGTAGATAATAGCAGTAGCCGTTTTTAAAAGAAATAACAGAAGGATGTTATCCATCACCAGGACTTTGAGTTTAATAAAAACACCTTTAATGAATCGCCTTCCATCTCTCTCCAGTACCTGGAGTCAATCTTCAGTCTGCTCTTCCAGCTGTTGCAGCAGGTGACAGAATGTGACACCAAGATGCAGGTGCTCCATGTCATCTCCTGCGTCATTGAGAGAGTCCACCTTCAGGTGAGATGAAATGATGACATTATTGCCCCAAAGGAAATTTGTCTTGGACAGTACAGTGTTTGCTGTTAAAATGCATACAACATAGTGAATACACTAAACACACAAGTCACTGCTCAGTTTACACCACTGTTTGGACATCACAGTTCACTATGAGTTTGGTACATTGGTTTCCACTTGCATACCCTACAGGTCTATATCCTACAAGCCTTAGTGTGAACCACCACTCACTTCCATTGCTGTTGTCATAGTGTTGCATGGCAATCGACTTAAGCTAAGGCTTACACCTTAAGGAGTCTCACGCTTGTGAATTTTGTATCTGTATTATGTTAATCAATCTTTGCACCTAATGCGCCTTCCCCATATAACTGCATGCACTGAACCCTGACGTCTGTATTATGACTGTTTGGTAGGTCTACACGTACCGTTACACCCCTAACCATATACATGCCCACACAGCATCTACAGTAATGTATATACGCTGCCATCAACTGGCAAATTTACTATTCCATTGTATACCTTCTTAGTAGTTACAGTATAATAATACTGTGTGTGCAGTAAGAGTGTAAAGCCTCCTCAATATAGTATGCTAAATGTATACTAAAATAAGCTACAGAAGTTAGCCTCTGGCTAGCTTGCCGTTTACAAGAGATTTGATTGACAGGGGGACAAAGGACAAAGGCTTTCTTTAAGCAGTTGAGCCTGCACTGGGTGACTCTGAAGTGCCAGCCTGAGGGAAGAAGCTGGTATTGAGAATGGAAAGCATGGGTGGGGTCTGAATAATGTTTTGGGCTTGTCTGATTGTTCAATCAAAGCAAGCCTGGAGTGTGGCTTACTGCCCGACTCCCATGATCTTCATGGCTGAATGTTAGCCGGGACCCTACTTTTAGTTACATAGCTTAAGCAGAGCAGAGTCCATATACACATTGTTGGTTGATGTGTGGTGATGAATAGCACAGTGTAGTTAAAACTAAACAGCTTTTGCAATATTCAGTTGGCCTCATATTACAGCATAAGAAATAAATGACATTAGGAAATTACCATCTCTCTTAGAAACAGGGCAATTAGTGACTTTAATTTTTTAGATGAGCTTAGGCATGGCAGATAATGATTTTTATGGACACCTTACTGTGATGTCTGCTCTCATGTATTGTGATGACTGCCACTAAAATACCTTTGTAGCCTTATGGATTTTTCCAGTGCTTCCTCCCAGTAACTCACTCTAACCCATTTAACTGCCAACCCTTAAAAGTGACCTTTTCTTTGACCCCCTTCAAATTCTTTTCAGTGCGATTTTAAACACCTTCTCTTAATATCAACTCTTGAGTTAAATATCCCACAGAGATTAGTTTTTTCACTGCAAAATGTGTGTGGTTAAATCACCACTCACTGGCCCTACAGTAGTTAAACTTTCAGAGTAAATGGAAGTACCATGAAAAAAATCTCTTCTCACAGAGCCCACACAGAGCTTTGAGCCCACTGAGGAAAGAGGCAGCGTCACAAAATGTAATGAACTCAATCAGCTGATCATGTTCACAAGATTTATTTTCATTTTTATCAGACTTTGACAGTACAAAAAAAAGAAAAAATGTAATACCTTTCATAGTTTTTATTTTTCACATAGAAATGTTTGACCCTCACCCCAGAATAAGCCTAAAAATACCGATTTTGATTCTTCCCCAGATAGCTATTTATATTCAGGTTGAAGTGGTGGTTTATCTGGAAATACTGTAGACATAAAATAAAGGTGATGGAATAGTACGTGAAAGATGTAAGGAAACCATTCAGTTGATAATTTATTAGCATTGTCAAGTTGTTCAAGGAGTTGTAGGTTTGGAATGCTGTGCTGCATAACCTAGGTCATCTGCCCTGTGTTCCGTCATATGTCCAAATTAAAGAAGAGGAACAAGAGCGATGGCAGCCATTTTGCATCCCAGTTGTACTATTTGGACTGCCATCTACTTTCATTTTGTATACCTTCTTCATATATTATGGATTTCTTCCAGCCATTTGTCTTTTTTTTTTTACCTGGTCCAAGCTGTAAATTATATAGATGAACTAAAGTTATGGTCCCCTAGTGTCACCAAAACAGATGTCAATGCACTTGAAGTGTCATCGCTTGAGTGCTCACTGTCTTATACTTTATCCAGAGTCTAGCAGTGTCAGGTATCCTAAATGTCAGTGGTCATTAATAATTTAATATATTCCCTATTTAAATCAATTTAAAAGTTAACTTTTGTTAAACTTTTGTATGTTCCATAAAAATTTCACTTGGCTAATATGGCTATATGTGTGTATAAAATAAAAATGACAATGAATACTCATTCATTGTTTTTATTTGATCAATTTCGCATAACTACAAGTACACATTTAGAAAGGAGTTGGTCAAGTTTCAGACCGACTGATACAGTTAGAAGGAAAATAGCCAAGAATGGCCATTAAATCCTAGTGTACAGATCACAGTAGTGATTGAATGCTTTAAAGTAAATTCCATATCCAATTATTTTTTTAATTTTCTTTGCGGAACCTTTTAATCTTTGCAATTTACAATAAATACAATTAGAAGTTACACATTATCCAGCAGTTATAAACACTGAGCTGATACAGACCAATTTCCTTTATCAGTTATGCATAGCAGCAACCAGCTTTTTCATTATTTGAATAGAGTATGAAAGACTTTAGTTAGAGATGGGAATTTGGAATAATATCTTGTAGTTCCTTTAGTATTATTTTATACCTTAATTCTTGCAGTGACAGTACTGTTCTGCTTTCTAAAGCCTTAGATACATGGCCGTACTAAGCCTTACTCAGATGCATTAGTGTACAGCATGCTTAATTTTCTCAATTTCCATGTTTTCAGATCCGGCCCTATGTGGAATGTCTGGTTCAGTACCTGCCTCTACTTTGGAAACAGTCTGAAGAGCATAACATGTTGCGATGTGCCATACTCACCACACTCATCCACCTGGTCCAGGTACAGTATGTAACATACTCTGCACTCCCCATGCTCTCAATTGGGTGAAGTACATGTAGACAGGTGGGGACAGAAAACAACCTACCTTACTGGTACACCATCATACACACATGTAGCTACTATTTCATAATGAACCACCACTAATAACATTTAAATATTGTGTTTTCTTAATTACAGCAGATATTTCCATAAAAATTAGGAGATAGATTAATTTAAACAGAAGTTTGTTGTATTTTCTGAAATTTAAACAGTGAGAGCAACAATTAATTCCATCTGAGTAAAGTACCAGAAGAAATCACATTGTAGCTTCATCTTCTTTTTGCTGAAGCCATGCAGTATGGTATACAAACAAAGATGTGTATCTACTGTGCTGGCTGTGCCCCAGCATCACCAGTAAACCAATTTATAAAATGTATAATTCATTCCTTGGTTTATTTCCAGGTCTAATGTTTTTCCTGCTTATGTTTGTTGTTCAGTGAGAGGCAGTAGAAATGTGACAGGTGGCACTGTTCAGTGAATCTGGCTGGTGGCTGGTGCTTTTATGTGTTTGGCCTTGGCCACATGCTGCCCAGATTAAGGTCCAAAATGTCTCCCAGAAATGCCTGGGTCTGATGGTGGCAATCACAATGAAGCGGTTCCTGTGGCTCTAAACATCCTTTTCTCATCACTCTCACGCAACAGAATTACAGCCTTGAATATGGACCCCCCCCACCCCTATTCATGTTGCATGTACAGTATACAGTACATTCCCTTTTAAAGGCATTTTACATAATAGAAGCAGCTTATTCCATCTTTCATTTAGGCTTTCTTGTCATTATTACTTTAAATTCCTGTACTGACTGTGTGTGTGTGTGTGGGGGTGACAGTTTACCTTTTTTTATTGTAAGTTTGTATTGAAGTACATTACCGTGAAATTGAATGGACATTTTTTTTTTCTTTGTCAATATGCAATATACGGTAAATTACTGTAGTTTAATTTCCTTTTAGGAAGTCAAACTTGAGGATTTTGACAGATTCTGACATATATCATACAGTAGCTTATCAGTAACTAGTTGTAACTAGCAAAAACAAAAGGAGCAACAATGGTCCCTCTCTGTCCTGTAGTCCTTACAACAGATAAAATGCTAAGTGGCCTCTGGGTAATTTGAATGTGAGATCCCTGGTCTAGTTAATTGCCTCATTATCACTCAGGTGTGTCACTAAACAAAACAAGAGTAAAATAGCTGGAGGCTACGGTAGCGCTTCCCTCTGCACCACTGATGTGGCCTTTCCTCAGGCTGCAGTCTGTCTGACGCTACAGTGGTCCGCACTGGGGGTTGGATGCTTCAAGGAGGAGGGAGAGTTACGCAAGATGGCCCACCTTCTGGAAAGCACCTAATGTTCACTATTGAAAAACCTCAGTTTGCCAGTATGTCAAGCTCTATTTTGAACAAGTAACCTTTTATATTGGTTATGAAGTGAAAAACAAACATTTATGTTTAATTGCCAGTGATTCAAATTATGACTATTGTGTATATATACAGATGTATACAGAAAACAATTCCCTTGTTTGCCTTCACTGAGAATTGTTCTCATAAAAACAATTTGGCACATTGTTGTGTTTGAGCTGTTGAAAACAAATTAATTCTGATACAAGAATACATATGATGTGGTGCTAGACTGGGGTATAGAGGCATGAGAGTGTCACGCCAATGAAACTGTTGAAAATGTGAATGCATTGGCCGAATTGAGTATTTTGGGCTTTAGAGGTTGTGAAGCCAAACAGATGTTAAGCTCCACTGGACATGGAGCTAAAATGGACATGTAACGATGAAACCAATGTATTAAGGGGAAAGGATGACGGAGGGCTTGGCCACAGTTTCCTGCATGTTTGTGCTCATGGTGCAGTTATTCATTCTATTCATTCAATGTTAACTGAGGTAGAGCTTAAGAATTGCTCATTATTATTAGTTCATTTAATTTATTTGTTATGGTTGGCAGTTGTTAGCAGAATATGCCATTTAGAATGTAATTTATTTATCTAATGTTTCAAATAACATTAGAAATTGCATCAAAAGTACATAGAAGAATGACACAAGAACTAAATATTTTTAAGATGTTAAAATAAACATGCTACAAGAAAGGCAGCTCACATTGCCACTTGCTTTTAAAATAAAGCCTCTCACACAGGCTAAAAACACAGAACAAATGACAGAACAGATTTTGGAAGGCAAAATGTACTTCCAGAGTATTTTTTCCCCACAGGGATTGTGTAAGTGTTCTGGTGCTCTTAACAACTGCCTTTTGGGGTCCTATTTTTATGACATGTTTATCCCAGGAGCACATATTAGTTTGAAACACAGTGATAGTATATTGTCCCAGCATCACATGGACGTTGCCTTGTTGTGATGTCACAGGGTCTAGGGGCAGAGAGTAAGAACCTTTACCCCTTCCTGCTGCCTGTCATCCAATTGAGCACCGATGTATCCCAGCCACCACATGTATACCTGCTGGAGGACGGACTGGAGCTCTGGTACGGACGCACTAACACACCACAGTGGTTGTTACTGTTTAAAATGTTTTAAAACTCAAGAACACACATGAAGTTGAATATACATGGAACATCTAGCTTGAAATGTATCTACCTAAAATATTTATTTGTGCTGTTCACTATAAACTGCTTTGTGGATTTTATGAAATTGCGGTATAAAATTGTGGCTGCTGTTTTTATTTTTTCTTCTTTCTTCCTTCACTAGTTTCATCCCTCCTATTTTGTGACATAATGTGCCGTTAAGTGACATCTACTGCATTACAGGGAGAGAGAGGCCTTGTAATCACGACTGGTCAGCCTGGTGATACTAACAACCCCTGTCACTCTCCTCAAGGCAGCCGTTTATCAAACACTTATTGCTCTCAGCTCCTCCCTAGAACTGCAACGAAGGCACACTATCACCCGCACACTATCACACACGGTGACACACTTGAACTGCACTTATCGCAGGCTCTCTCCTCCCCTCCCCTCCTTAAATTAATCACGTTTTGTCAGATTATTCACCAGCCACTTTTTGCAATGTATTTTTCTTTCACTTACATGCAATATTGAATCGTGGTGAATGTGTGATGCACTGATGCATTGTGGGACTAGTGGCAGGGCCATACCACATCTTCACAGGAAATCACTCCAGATGCTTTGCAGCACTTTGGGTAATTTAGTCATTCACTAATGCACATTTAGTGTGGTTAAAAAAAAAAAAGTCAATCATTTCTTGAATTTATTGTGACATTACCACATTGCTTACAGTAATAAAGATGCTGGTGAATCTTTATTCTTCTAAGTAGAGGGGAGCTAATGGCACTGTTTTAGCATAGGGTACAACAAATTACAGTACTAGTGAGTATGGATTTGAGTAATTCAATATTCTTGGAATGAACCTTGGCAGTACATTGGTATTGGCTGATATTGGCCTTGTTGACTACAAACGACCTATTGGAAAATACGATTATATTTACTGATGGCAGTGGTTGGTGTTTATCTGTAGTGTCACATCAATTTTGCGCTGGCTAAATTACAGAAAGTTGAACTGTTTGTAATCCCAAACGTCTGTCTCTTTAACTTATTCTGCATCCTTGTGCATTATTCACAGTACGCATATGTTATAACAATTTTATGTTTGTTGTTTTTCTGTGCATGTTGATAAAATATGTGACAGTAAATGTAGCAAAAAATGGGGTTTGTTACTCCTAAAAGTTAGAGATCTAACATTTCAGTTTCAATATGACTTGGGCAAATGCACACAGAGTATGAACACACATTCTTGTAAGGGGGGAAAAGCAAAAATGAATCTACTTATAAGATAAGCCATAGGGAACATTTCTTTCGTAGTGTGTCTTTGCTTTGTCCCCTCTATACTTCATCCCTGGTTGCACCCTCCCTGAGGGCACATCTAGAAGCATGCTGCCTGTGTTTGTAGCCCGAATCCCTACTGGTCTGTGCGTCCGCTCTGCCTTCCGCCCCTGATAAACACTTGTGACCTAAGCACTCTCCTCCCCAGTCTGCAGTCATTTGTGCCATTTTATCTTGCTTAGCTGCTAGTCACTTGGCATTGCTCTGCTCTTCCCCTTCTCTCTGAAATCTCTTCTGCTTTGTGCTCTTTTGCTTTCTTTCTTTAGATTTATTTTTTCACAAATTAGTCTCTGCTGTGTGGCATTTCAATAGATCTAATTAATATGACTGTATATATTTTAAATTATAATTTAATCTAAGTGTAATTTAGTTATCTAGTTTGCCATCAGTATATCTTCTTTCACATTACTTTCACTTTTCACTACAGACAGATATATTAATTTGGGAATTTTGCAATTGTGATAATGCCATAGTCTGTGAATGAATTCTAACATTAATGTAGACAGAACACACTCGCAACCCTCAGATTAAAATAGATTTTTGTTACTTTCTGCTGACTTTCCTTTCTTCTTTCCTTCTATTTTGTTACATTTCTGACTTCACATTTTTTTCTAGATGTTTTACATTTATTTTACCCTTTATCATCTAATTTGACAATTTTTCATTTACTTTAATCCTTCACACTTTGTTCCATTTGTCTCTCTTTCTCACTCTCTCACTGTCTCTCTGTAGGTTGGTGACTTTGGAGAACAGCCCAGCCCTTACCCCAGAACTCCTCAGAATTTTTCAGAACATGTCAGCTTTGTTTGGTGAGCTCACAGGATATTTCTTTGTGTGTGTATGCGAGTGTAGTTGTGTTTTGTTTGCAGGTGTGCGAGTGCCAGCATGTGTATATGTTCAAATGCATTGCCGTTTTCCGTTTCTCCTCACCTGAAGCAGCTGCTGAGCATTGTCGTTCAGGCGGTAGCTTAAAAAGGACATTTGGAAAACCTCCTTGATATCCGTGGAGCGGTGTGTGTGCCTGGGGCAGTATGCTGACTGACTGACAGCAGTGACATCATTGCTATCAGGGGAATGAAATAAAAAGTCCAAACACAGTACTGAAAAATACTATTATGTTACATTGCAGCAAAATATGTATAATGTCAACGTGTTTTCATAATGACTTATGAAGAAGTGGCTAAAGGTGACTGTAATCAGTTGGTACGCAGCGCTATGAGCATATAGTGTGCTATACTGGTTTGTATTTCCACAGGCTACATTAGCTTGTGTGGATCAGCTTCCAGCTTTGCTGTAGCCTCAAGCCTGCACGGCAACTGCCTCTGGCCTGTACGTAATAGCCATCAGTGGCTGATTAAATGGAACTAGCTGGATGATTTATCATGGGCTTGGAGCTAAGGGACTCTATGCTTGCTGCACTGTGCGTGTGTGTGTAGCCTTCTGATAGACGTATTGATTTTGTGCAGCTGTAGGGAGTAAACAAAGTCAAGTAACTTGAACATCAGTGTAGTCTGAGTGGTTTACTGGAGCAGTTTATTACAGATCCTGCTTTGATGGGGCCACCAAGGGATAATGTTTAAATAGTCATGGATGAATGGAGTGGGGTAAACACATAGGAGGATATGTATGATAGCAAGTGGTAGCAAGACATTTGGATTGGTCTTTAATTGCCCAGAGTAGAAACCTAAGACTTGTACTGTAGACTGGTGAGAGCCTGCTAAGTATAAAAGGAAAGTGGAAAAGAATTGCAGTGTTGGTGGTGTGATGGATAGATGAATGAATAAAGAGATGGATAGGTTGGCAATGAAATATGGCAAGTCAAAGTGTGTTTAAAGACCGTAGAAAAAGGGGATAGTTGGAGGATAGGAAAAAGTAATGGATGGATTGATGGGTGACCGCTGTAAAGGAGTGCTATAACAAATGGGGGAAAATAGACAGATGAGGGTGAAAGAGAGGGTATTGGAGATGGATAGAATCAGGAGGGATGCTGCAGAAGATTTGCCGTCTTTATCAGCTCATAGGAATTAACTAATGTAGTGATAAAACAATCGCATTAGCTTGCAAAATGTATCTCGAAAGTCCCTGCTGTGCTAGTTCAACTGATATGGTCTCTCACATATTGCTGGGGGTCTTTTTCATTTTTAGCTGTGTGTGTGTGGGGGGGGGGAAGCCATTTTTCATCCGAGTAGCTCACATACATGATGTTTTATGAAAAGCCAGACTGTAAATAACTATTTTCTGCTGTCAATCCTGGCCACGAACACAGGGAAAAATGTGCCAACAACCAAATCTTGCTATGCATGGTCTGCATTATAGCCTAGATAGACCTGGTTTTGTTTCTTTTTATTGTCAAATACTTAAAAGACTTGTCACATTAATATTTATTTCTTTACCATTTGGTTCTCTAGAGATATAGAGAATCATTTTCAACATAGTGACGGAAAAAAGATTCATATATTCCCATATGCAAGCTAACACCCTTTCAGTTATATTATGAGATAAACCTTCTCTGAGGGCATATAGGCAATTTTCATGCCAACAATGTGCTTTTTACTTTCCCCTTTACATGTTGTGGGCTTAACAATTGGCAATGTTCTCCATGGTGAAGCTATAGCCTTTCAATGTCAAATACAAACAACTGGATTTGCCCTTAATTATTTACACTACCCATTATAAATGCTGTGTAGATATTGCTAATGTTGTGAATGACTGACTATTTTTTTTATGAGTACATTACTCCTCAGGTGACTGCTGTCTTCTGGTTTCAAACACACTACCTTGGTGCGCCAGCAGATACAGCCAACTGCTGCGCATCATATGTCTGTTGGCGCTTTCTGCTGGTTGAACAAGGTAGTGTGTTGTGTCATTTTGACCCGAAGGACAACGGGAGGGTTAAGTGAATTCCTAATTAAACGACAAATTTTATGGTAGGCTCATTATTATTACTAGGTTGTCAGTTTCTGGCAGTCCATTTGTTTAGTCTATACAGACAATGAGCAATGTGTGCCATCTTTCGAGAGCCTGGCTCGGCATGTGTTGATTTTTGCCAGGTGTGTGGCCTGGCCCACCCGATAAAGAGCCCTGTTCCATCACTGCTAAACTAGAGCAGAAAACTATCTAATTAGTACTGTATAACTGAACGTTTGCTTAGAATATTGACTGCCGCTACCCTCTGTATAGTCAGCACTGTCTAAACTACTACAGGTGTTCATTCTGTTGTGAGTATATTTATGATGGAGTTACACTAGATGGTTTCTAGGCCTTTATTCCTAAAACATTTTAAGACCTTAGACTAGATTATGTCTGTGCCTTTATTAAAGTGCAGAGAAAAAAAACGAGTTTGAAATCTTTAATTTACCATGGCATTATCTACTTAAAGATTCCTGAATGTCTAATCAAATTCAGGAGAAAACACACTTGCCTTTGGCCTCTATTCTATGCATATCACAACAGTGAGTGGTGGTTTAGATAGATGTTTCTAATATATGTTCGCGAGTGAGGGTACATTGGAGCGGGAGATTGGTCGGAGCAGCAGGAGCGGTATTGGAATCGCTTTACCGCACCGTTGTGACGAAACGAGAGCTGAGCCGGAAGGCAAAGCTCTCGATCTACCGGTCAATTTTCGTTCCTACCCTCACCTATGGTCATTACCGAAAGAACAAGATCCCAGGTAGAAGCGGCCGAAATGGGTTTCCTCAGGAGGGTGGCGGGCGTCTCCCTTAGAGATAGGGTGAGAAGCTCGGCTATCCAAGAGGAACTCAGAGTAGGGCCGCTGCTCCTTCATGTTGATTATAGTGAGATTATATCTCCACACTGGCCTGGGAACGCCTCGGGATCCCCCAGTCAGAGCTGGCCAATGTGGCTATGGAAAGGGAAGTTTGAGGTTCCCTGCTGGAGCTGCTGCCCCCGCGACCCCACCTCGGATAAGCGGTTGAAGATGGATGGATGGATGGATTTCTAACATACATAAACTCCTCATTAACATTATTGGTATTTTTCCATTGTATCCCCACAAAATAAAAATAAAATTCTCTACTCTACCCCTTCAGGCTCGTGCGAGCTGGGCAGGGATTTGTGGTTCATAGGGAACAGTAATGGATCAAGCAATTGAGGAGTGTAACTTTAATGGAATTGGTAATAGCCTACACATCTTCTACTGCCTTTTGACGCCTCAGTGATAGTGTAATTGTCACACTCGCACCTTCAGAGATCAATCTAAGCATTACAGGCAGAACACTCCAGAGGTTTGACATGCATTTTCTTGTCATGAATGTACTTGCACTCACTCCACAGTGCAGCGTTCATTCGTTTCGCAAGCATTCAAGGTTTTCCAATTAACCTATTTTTGCCACTTCCCAAGTTCTCTCGGGCTTTACTCTTCCTCCCCTTTCAACACCTGATTACTTACAGTATGTTTAGAGCTGAAGAACTTGTAGAAATATTGTCACAAGAAAGACTTACTTATTGCTCAACGTCTAGGCTAAATCATCATGGAAAAGACAGTTTATTTTAATTGTATTTAGCTTAACTAACCAGCTAACTTAAGAAAACAAACTAGAAAGTAGACACTTGGGTACCAAGTACTGTAGATTTCATACTTGGGGTTTTAAGCAAATACCACAGGATACAATCTTCACTCTAATTGCTATATGTAGCTATTATCTATTGAAATGGTGCCCGTCCAGTTATTTTGCATATAAAAATGACCAACACAAAGTAACATTTAATAAACTACAGTTAATAAACTGGTGTGATTGATAAACTTAGTTGTTAGTTATTACTACGTAACATAACTGACAATTGGTTAATATACAGTGTGGTTAATAGGGAAATTGCAGTAATTCTGTGAATCATCGAGGCTGTGTGAAAGCCCTCAGACTGCTAAACCAACATAATTTCATAAAAAGCTAAGGTATGGCAATGTGACATGACATCAAGCACTGTTTTAATGAAGGGTATAGCTTTGACTTTAATACTGAGGGGAACACCTTAAGTGGGGGGTCTAGTGGGTGTCCCCCAGGAAATGTGTCAAACACTACATTTTGTGCATTCTGGTGAAGTGTTATGCACCAATCAAGTTAAGGGGCGGCATGATAGAGAAATTACAGTATTTTGATTTAGTCACAGTTCAAAGGCGCTGTTATAGGCTTTTATAAAACGATTTCCAAATATTCCCTCTCCGGGAACCATCACCTTATCGTGGTGGAGAGGTTTGCGAGCCCCTGTGAACCTGAGAGCTGTGTTGTCT
>JAODUG010042120.1:0-16920 GCA_027564795.1 Aphredoderus sayanus | reverse complement strand
TGGACATGGGGATGGAGAATACGAGGGATGGGGCCATAACTTAACTGGGAGAGGCAGGAGTTGGAGACATGCCAGACATATGAGAGAAAGAGGGAGAGAGAGAGGGGGGGGGGGGGAGTGAGACATTGAGTTAAGGTGAGGAAGGGGGATCAAAGCAAGAACACCGCAGGGAGGATGGGAGGATGGGGTAGAGGGGGCAGAACCGAAACAGAAAGAGTGAAAGAGAGATGCAAATAGACAGATGAATTACACTGTCCTATAGGAAACAGCCAAAAGCAACGAGCGACTGCAAATGACAGATTAAATGTTAAAATGGCACAATTTTATATGTTTGTTGTCAACACAGCCAATGGAAAGGCCAAGACCATGATAGTTTCTCCTACTCCTCCCAAGTATTGCCATGTAGCCAATAGCTCTTACCCTGGATTTCATACAACGATTCTGTAGCGGAGACATAGAGAGGAGTCGTAGAGAAGCACATTTGATGTTGTCAGCATAAGTCGCCATTACCAGGAACCATGCACACATGCAGTATACCCCCGTCTCACATCACTGTACACACCTGTAGGGACTACAGAGTATATGCCGGGCTGTGGGGCTTCTCAGTTACGTGTTATCTGTTGCCAGTTGTGTGCTTTCAAAATGCAAACGTGGCAGGAAATGCAGCGGGAGCACTCATATTCTGTTTATACTCGTGTTTCCGTGGTTCTGTTTGCTGTCCTGGTAACCTGGGGTCACCTTGGACACAACCAATATCACTGCAATAAAATGAGACATCAGATTCTCCATATACAACTAATTAACACCTGGTCTAGGCATCATGTCCCATGTCCCCTAGACAACCACATGACCCCCCCAACAGGGCAGTAAATTATACTGCCCACTCCCCCCTCGTACAATGGTCCGGTTACAGGTCCATTACTGTAGGTTTCATTACATGTTCCATTATACTGTATGTTCCATTACATGTTCCATTATACTGTATGTTCCATTATACAGTAGGTATCCTTATACTGTATGTTCCATTACATTTTCCATTATACTGTATGTTCCATTATACTGTATGTTCCTCTACAGGTTCCATTATACTGTATGTTCCATTACAGGAACCATTATACTGTATGTTCCATTATACTGTATGTTCCTCTACAGGTTCCATTATATTGTATGTTGCATTATACAGTAGGTATCCTTATACTGTATGTTCCATTACATGTTCCATTATACTGTATGTTCCTCTACAGGTTCCATTATACTGTATGTTCCATTACAGGTTCCATTATACTGTACTGTAGGTTCAATTATACTGTAGGTTCCATTATACTGTAGGTTCCTCTACAGGTTGATTTGTGTGTTTTTCAATTGTCATTGCTGTGTGTACTTTTTCTTTATTAATTATTTCTTTATGTATTTGTGTTTTCTTTTGTGCCTTTTAACCCTATTGTTGTCCACTGGTTTCAAACAGACACCTTGTTGTGTCAGCAGTGCACATCATATGTCTGTGTAAGCTGTAGAATTAGGTTTAGCGCCTTCTATCTGCCACAAAGTGCAAGTGATTTGGGTCATTTTGACCCTGAGGACATCACAAGGGTTAACTTCCATCACACTGGTGGAACCACTCCCTAGCTTTCACAGGAGACTCGATTCCCACCTATTCACAGTCCACCTGGACCCTAAGCTACTGTCTTATACTGTATACTTCATAGCGCCAAGTGTGGTATTATAGTATTGTTTTCTTTAACAAACTATTCTATGTACTTACTGGTGGGATATATGGTTCTTGCAACACATGGTATCCACTGTAGCTCTAGTAACTGCCAATGTCACTATTACAATCCTAATAGAATGCAACAGGGTGATATCTATCTGAATTAGCGACTATTGACAAAAGTCACTTTGGATCAAAGCTTCTGCTGCTTTAAATGACAAAATGCAAATGTAAAAAAAGCCATTGGCCTGTGAAGAGAAAAGAAAGACTGACCCTGAACTACTTCTCCTCAGACCAACATGAAATGAAAGAGGGAACCGAATTTGGGAAATTGTTGCAATGCATTGTATGGAGGGTATATACTATACAGTATTACAGTATATTGTATTTGTGTATGTATGTATGTATGTGACATGCATGTTACATGCACAAAGATACAGTACTTGTTATAACTCATCACATACCACAATGTATTATAAATACATACAGTAGTAATGGACATAAACTACTGTATACAGTATATCCATGTCAAGCATATGCGAACGTTTCCACGATGGCCTTCATCAAGGTTTGTTTTTGTATGAACACCCCAAAACTCTTTCCTGGTCTTCCTCTCTCTCATTTCCTCCATCCTTTTCACCCCTCATCCAAACCCCTGCCAAGGTATTAGAGCCAGGGACCCGTTTAATCTTTTGTGCCAAGTGAACAAAAGAACCCTTTCAGGGTACATAGTTGCCAAATTGGGAGGGGAAGGACTTAAAGGTAACACACATTTCACTTCCTCCTACGTTTTGTGAAAGAGGCTTGGACACATACTAACTGGGGGATGGAATTAGAGGGGTACAGTAGGCTATATTTACACTACAGTATTGATATTATAGGTTCACTCTTTATGTGTGAATTCACTCTGTATAACATTGCATCTTAGATTCCTCAAGAATTAATTTTCAGTGAGTGTTTATTCTTATCACCTGTAACCTACTGTACAGTACAAGCACCTGTTGAACTGAAGAGAACATTTGTCTTTGTGTTTATGATAAAGTACAGCATAACTACAATACTTTGAAATGCTGTATCTTCTATTTTGAATTTGGCTGTTAAAATATGGGTATATTTATATAATCAAAATCATGTTACTTAGCATTTACATTACATTTACAGCATTTGGCAGATGTTTTTACAAAGTGATTTACAAGTAGTATAACATATAATACAGTAGTTGTTTGGGTCATACACCAGCAATTGTAAGCAAACAACATTGTATTAAAATAGTTACAGCATCTTGTCGTCCTGGCTACTACATCTTAATATATCATTAAATCATAAAATAAAATTCATAATTGCCTAAATGATGAAGTGCTTAGCAAGTACAGACATCTACATACAGACTGCACCTGTACAGTGCAAATAGTTATTTTGAAATAAACTACATATACAGTAGATGTTTTTCTACCATAAAATATGTACAGTATGTTCAACATGTAGATTATAATTTAAAAAAAAGTTAATTTCCGGGACAACAACAGGAAGTCCTGGGATAGACAAGGTCATTTTAAGTGCTAAACAGAATGGAATGTGTAAATCAATGAAGGAATGAAGGGGGTCATTGTGGAATTTGTGCGTTGTGTGTATTGGTGTGGTCGCACATCCTCAACATTTACTTTGGCAACAGAACTCTGAATGAATCACAAAGTGTGTGTGTGTGTGTGCGTGTGTGTGTGTGTATAGCATGGTGTGTTTCATCTGGGTCATGCCAACTGGGGCACCTCTACTAAAATCGAAACCTGTCAATCTGTTCAACTTTAAGGTTTATGTGAAATGTGATTGTGTGTGTGTGTGTGTGTGGGTGTGTGTGTGTGTGTGTGCGTACATTCTGTTTCTGTATTCTTACCTCCTTAAGGATCCTTCACGCTCCATCCCGGCTTAGAGACCGTCTTTCATTCGTCACCAACCGATCAACATCTGCCACAAACAACAATAATAAAATGGATTGAAATGTATATTCAAAGCAAAGACACCACATCCACTGAGAATTAAGGAATACAGTACCAACTGCACCAGTGACCACTGGACTAAGAGCTGGCACAGTAAAACTGTTAATGTGTTAAAGTAATGTTGTCAGTAGTGTGCTTGCTAATCTGAACACTTAAATCAAAGCGTCCAATCACTAATTATACCAGCTACTGCTGTATGTAGCCTGCTGTGACTCATCTGAAAAAATGGTTCCATCATCAAATTCAAACTTGGCAAAATGGCGGCCAAACTAGTTACAAGCACTCTGGATTTTTTTTGTTGAGGAGGTTTGTGTATAACTTTTGACTTTCAACAGACTTTTTGTTTTCGTGTATAAAATCGTACTAATATGACACACAAATAAAGGGAGTTATTCAATACAAAAATACAACATGCAACTAAGGCAGTGCATTTCTACTGTGGTAGGGGAAAACACCATACTGAAATGTACTGGAAAGTCAAACTACCGTAAACAGGTGTCTCAGAATAAGATACTGTCGTCTGATCAAATTAATGCAAAGTGGTTGGGCAAGACACATGATCCACCCCATGAACTCATGTGCTCCCATCTAACACACACACACACACACACACACACAGACAGACACACACACACATACAGTATGTTCTTGTCATCAAGTGCACACGCTCAAGGATAGAATGACAAATACAAGCTGATTTCTACTAGCGATAGCTAGCCAATACTTTCTCATTGTCTGTATTACTGCATTTCATAATGTCTTTAACCCTCCTGTTGTCCTCGGGTTAATGCACTACCTCATAGTGCCAGAACATGGCACCACCTGATTGTGTCTGATTGTGGACTTCTCTTTAGTGTCAGTACTGTGTGTATTTGTATTTATTACTTTATGTATTTGTTTGTTTTTTCATGCATTTTAACCCTCCTGTTGTTCTCGGGTTTCAAATGCAAATCTTGTTGTGCCAACAGTGCACATAATATGTGTGTGTAAGCTGTAGAATTAGACAGCCGGTGTGTGTGTGTGTGTGTGTGTGTGTGTGTGTGTGTGTGTGTCTGAGTGGAGGCGGGGGGGGTTCAAACTCATGACATAGCCTATAGCATCGCAGGACACTTTACTTCTTGTATCAATTATCCTGGTATTAACAACACCTTTGTATACCAGCTTAAAGTCACCAAAACACTTATTTCTGCCTAATGGGCACTTCCCTATTTCTCTCAGCATGAGTAACTAGAATGAAAGTGAGGGATCCACATTATGCTTCTGGCATTCTGGAAGCTGTGACACCACACATACAGTATATTACCACACGCACACACACACACACACACACACACACACACACACACACACAAACAAGACCTGATGCATACAGTATCAATACTTTCTTAAACACTATTCTGAGACCAATGACAGTGTATTACATTACTGTCTGCGGTTGGTGTTCGTCTGCAGCGGCAGTTTGCCATGTACTGAAACCCAACATTATCTAGAGCTCCAAAAACATCTAATTGCCCTGTAAACGAGTGACAGTTGCTTTTTAATGTCTTATTGTGAAGTCTAATATGCTATGTGCATTCTAGTAGAACACGATGGCTACAAGGGTTGCGTGTTATTGCAGACAACACCAACACGAGAATTGTCAATTTGATTAAACATACAATGACTGATTGAAATTAAGTAAGCTATTAAGCCATGTTCACCTTTTCAGAAGAGTCTCCTCTGGCTCGAATCGGTTTCCGTCACATTCCAGCGCAATATTCATGCGTGAGTCCAAACGCTACTTTTCCTAAATAAAGTAAAGCTGTTGGTTCAAGCCAGCAGATGTACTGTTTAGATCACCATTTGCGCAGAGCAACTGTGGCCGTCATTGAATGGGAACTGTCAATGCGAACTGCGTGAGGAAGTGAGAGAGAGAGCTGGGGCGGGGGGGGGGGGGTTGTGCGGACGGCGGGGGGAAGGGTGGTGGGTGGTGGGACGGACCTATAGTCTACAATTAGCCTACAGTCAGAACAGTTCGTCTAAGAGTTTAATGTGCGCTTCAACATAAGTCCACAATTGATTACTTATACTGTAAGTGCACAATAATATGTCTAACCACATTACAATGTGAATTTGGAAGAGGCCATCCATACATAATATTGTGTATTAAACTATTAGGATTACTGTGGAAAAATCTATATTTAGACAGTACACAGTGACAGTAGACTACAGGATAAAAAACTTTCATCAAAAGTTTACACAAACATATCAAGATGTTACAAGACTGTAACATATCAATATGTTACAGCAGTGATAGATCGGATAAATATCTCTCTAGGAGTGGAAGGTTATAATAGCAAAGTCTACCAGGCAAGGCCAGATTGTATCTTTACAGTTCTCAAGACAATAAAGCAGAAACACACTCACACACACACACACACCCACACACAAATGCACACACTCACGCACGCTCACGCACACACACACACACACACACACACACACACACAAACACACACACACACATACACACATACACACATACACAGCTGGCCACCTGGAAAATTACAGTTTGCCTTCACTAATGACTACCTAACTGCTAATCGGAATGTTACTGATGACACAAACTCATGCACACACACGCACACATACACTTAACCTACACAAAAGGACACATGCAAATGCAATCCAACAGGAGAGAAAAACACATAGTCAATCAGTTGTTATCCTCTGAGGAGGTGTGTGCGTGTGTGTGTACAGTATGTGCGCATGCGTGTATATGTGTGTGTGTGTGTGTGTGTGTGTGTGTGAGAAAGAGGGAGAGCAAGGCATTAGTTTACACAGTAAATATTCATGACACCTAGAACCACACTCACATACTGTACATTGACCTGATTCAGCTGGCCACATGAATAGAGGCTGAACAACCCAGAACACTACTAAATACTGTACCTTTTTACTAGTATACAGTATATACTCGTATATAGATTAGCTTCACCTTATAATTTCCACTGACACATTAGAAGTTAAGTGGTCAGGGGTGTTTGACCCAGCTGAAATGTTGAAAGGTCCTGGGTTCAATCCCCAAGATGTCTGGCCTACCTGTGGCTTAATACATATTCCCTGTAATGTATTGGATTAAATACATGTATTATTACAAAATATAGTGACCACGTAATTCTGGTACAATATACAGTACTGTACCAGCATTGTCAAAAACATTGACAATGTTTTGCTGTTTCAATAGTTTTACAGCATCCTGTAGCACACTAGTGGTACAGAATAAAACATTAATGTGAAATGTATGGAATCTACATGTACATGTCCATAACACATAATCTAATGCCGTAATACTGTAGGTCTCAGTGGCTAAACTGTATGAAGGATCTGTCTCTCTCTCCTTTCCCTCTCTCACACATGCGCGTGCACACACCAACGCACGCGCACACACTCTTTAAGTTTCAGATGACTGCACACATACTTGACAGTGTTTCCCTTCCTGGTTACCATTGCCATGGTTTCTGGGACATCCAAAGTTTAAGAAGAGTGAGTGAGAGAGAGAGAGAGAGAGAGAGAGAGAGTGAGAGAGAGAGAGAGAGGTGCTCAACAACCAGAACTAGACATAGCATACAAGAGAAAAAACATAACAGAGATAATACTTCTGGATGGAAAGAAAGAAAGGACGATAACAAAATGAGGAGAGGAGGGGAAAGGAACAAAAGGTATATGTGAGTCACTACCTATCCTCCATAAGAGACTGAAAAAATAAAATAAAATGATTTCCCGCTTTTAGAGATGAAGCATATTATTATTTAGGCTTTTAGCAATCTTTCTTCAATCTCTTTGAGGGCTGAATGATGATTGGTAGTGTACAGCATGTTATCTCTGATGACCTCCTGATGTCATTATTCTAACTGGATGTTGTTTGCTACAGAAAAATTACTGTTGTATGACTTATTCAGCTATTGACAAATAAATTTACTAATTGTTAAGTCGCTTTGGATAAAAGCATCTGCTAAATGCTGTAATTGTAAATGAGTGGAAACCATGGCTGTGGTTAGAGGAACGAAGGAGAGCCTGTACGTGACTGTGTGTATGTATAACAGGTTTGTACAGTGTGCATCTGAGGAAATGGACACTGTTTATTTGTGTTGTGCCACGCTCCATCAACTCCAGCACATTTAGACATACTGTACACAAACATAAACACACACAACCAAAAGCATTTATAAGTAAAACTATTCATACATTTCACTTTTACTGAAGATTATTTACTGAAGCCTAAAGCTTCAGCTTTAGTTTTGAATACACTTGAATTAGTATACAGTAATACAGTAGCTTGCTAATGATTATCGTATGCTACTAGTCAAAACAGGTACAAACTAATCTATATGTGTATTGGGGCTATGACAAATGGAATAGTAAAGCAAATGGAATGGATAAAAAACTAGGCCTACATGCCACAAGACAAGGTCCCAAATATATCTTTGCTGCTGTAAACACACAGAAAAGATGAAAACAACAACTAATCTTTTCTTAAAAATGAGGGATTGTTGTGTTTAGCCAGTTTAGACAGGTGGTCTTTTCTAGGAAACATAAACAAATAGAATACTCGTATTCCACTGTCAGGAAAGGATTAAATGACTCATTAAGTCAAGCATTCTTCATAGTGTGTACTTTCCAGAGTGTCTCTTGGAATGGTTGGGAGAACTTTCCTCCAAGTTCTATTGCTCTCATCAACAAGGAAATATCCATTCGACTACCAAAGTGCCCTTAAGCAATGCATTTACACCCTAAGAGGTTGTGGTGGATGTTGAGTATCACTCACGCCAGGGAAGTGTTTACACACCTTCATGTTTTGCAGTTTCTCCTACACCCAGATGTAGAACGTTAGGGTCATACTTCTGCCCTTGACCTAGGCTCTTGCACTGGGACTGTTGTTGAATGTTGCTCAAGTTTCACAATGGCAGGAGCTTGCAGCAACTACAGCTACTTAACCTTCCTGTTGTCCTTAATTCTATTGAATTATGCCACCAGAGGGCGCCCTCTCTTTGTGTATGATTTGTGTGTTTTTAATTGTCATTGCTATGTGTATTTATTTCTTTATTAACTATTTCTTTATGGGTGTTTTTGTGTGCCTTTTAACCCTTCTGTTGTCCCCGTGTTTCAAACTCACACCTTGTTGTGTCAGCAGTGCACGTCATACAGTATGTGTGTGTAAGCTGCAGAATTAGGTTTAGCGCCTTCTATCTGCCACAAAGAGCTAGTGATTTGGGTCATTTTGACCCAAAGGACATCATGAGGGTTAAATTCTATAATGAATAGAAAAGGCACGTCAGAGCCTTTTCTCATCTAAGTTATCATATCACACATCTTATCATATTGTCTGACATGCTAGAAGAATGTTTAGTAAACATACACACACACACACACACACACACACAATCATTAGGACAAAATGGAAAACTATTTATGATTCACTCAATGTGTGTCAATAATTCCCCTTATGGTTGAGACAAGGTTAAAATGATATTGCTTCAGTTTGAATTTTAGCAAAATTATTCCCATTTGCTACTGCAGCAAAACATTTTCAAGATATGAAAATGAACAACAATGTTATTTTTGTCCCCGTGTTTGTCCTCTATCCCCCACGCGTGACATTTACGACCACCTCCCAATGTTCTTAACATCCCTCATATTAACCTACAGTATCTATACTCTCGGTCTCTCTCTCTTTTGTGACAAGCACCAACTCGTCCCACTCTGCTACTGAAAAGGCCACTCCAGTGCTAGCGCTAATTCGTCACGACATCAGATGAATAGCATGGTGGGGGAGAATACATACAATTTCATACAGATGTGCACATACAGTACATGGATACACACAGGTACTGTAGATATTTACACTGTGCTGTATGTGTCTCATTGTTTGTACTTAAACGTGCCTTCAGTTTTTAAAAAGACCAAAACACCACTTGGTATACATAAAAAGCAACATATTTTACAGAAGATACATTTAAAGCACCTACGCTCGTATGATATGGTCAGAGTCAGCTTAGGGTGTCAGCGGCACAGCGGCACAGTGAGTAGCGTGGGGTGACGTGGTTGCTGGGGCAAATCCCATTGCCTCTTGGCCAAGTTTTGAGGTGGGCCTGAGGAAAGCACCTAAGTGCTCTATCTGTATCTCTTTTTATGTTAACCCTAAAAAGAGGGAAACTCTAGGTTTTCCGTTTCAGAATGGGAGGCATGTTAATCCCAAGAAAGCAGAGTAAGTCAAGCCCATTTCTGAAAGAGAGGTAACTTATACTCAGAGTCAGTTACCATGGCAACTTACTCTGTGAACCTAACCTGGTCGTGAGCAGGTTTTCTTCGGTAAACCCAGAGTTTATTTTGGTCTCTTCCCCTTTTTCAAAGACCAAGCAGTGTTTAAACACCCTTGATTCTTTCGGTACATTTATTCATTGCATTTCAGTCATTGCAGCCTCCTATCTGGCACAGAGGTTGGGTTGCGTTGGGTCAGTTTGACCCGGAGAACAACAAGAGGGTTAAAGTAAAAAATTGTAGGGGTGTAATCGAGACATAAACGAAATGATAGCAGTAACAAAATAAAAATGCGAGGTCTTATTTTGTATACTAAATAAATTACCAAATTACCCTGAGAATCTAGTCATGTTTTTGTGAGAACTGACTTTGAAACTATGGATGGGCCTACAGTAGGTCCTTGTCTGCCTCCTTGCACAAAACATTTAAAGATTAATATGCGGCATATTTTAAGTAAACATTAAAAAAAAATCTTAATTCATTAAAAAATAATAATAATTACTTTTCTAATAATAATAATAATAATAATAATAATAATTAAATATGCATTACTGATTTCAGGAGTTTCATGAGAAGGATTGCAAAACAATCCATTAAAGGCTGCCAATTACCCTAAATATATATTTGAATAATATAGGATTCTAACCAAATAATGTAGCATAGTACACAAACTGAATGCACTCTAATGAAAAGACATTGGCCAGTGAGTTGTTGGACTTTGGGAAAAAATAACCCCTGCTAGCTGTCGTTTTTGCAGTGTTCTAATCATATCATTGCAGTTCACCTACGGTGTGGGGTATTATTGTTATAATGTAGCCTACCTATTTCCTTCCTTCCTTCCGCCAGTTTTCATTATTTCCACCGTACCCATAACTACAAATAATAAGCAAAGATTCACCTCTCGCAGGCTATTTCCTGATCGACTCAGAAACAACAAACTATTTATTACGGTCGGGGCCTAAGACTATGTAGTTATTGATTATGCTTAAAGTGTACAGTATGCTGGCAGCTGGTGTGATTAGGCAAGGTGGTTTTAATTTCATATTGTAAAGAAATGATGCCGCCATGTGGTCAGAATAAGTACTGCACACTCCGCACAGCGTAATAGATATAAAATAAGTTTGCCTGATGTTCTGCCAAATATACTATATTGCAGTGCTATCAATATATATGTAAAAGAAACTTACACGTATGTTTCAGTCTGAGCATCAATGCACAGAAATACAGAAATCAAGTCAATTATTAATTTTAATAACCTTTGTTTATTAAGTTTTTACAAATAAAGTAACAAATTTCATTGTATTGGAGCGCAAAGCGCAACATTTTATTAATATGAAGCTTGAACACTCTATACTAAGTGCAAAATAATCCATTAAAGGCTGCCAATGACCCTAAAATATATATTTTTTCGTTCATTCAATCATACATGTTTTTATCCAACCATTTTTTGTACAATGTAAAATACAATACAGGAAATGAAACCTTGTAATGACAGAAGCTGAAAGAAACAATATTATAACAGTATCATAAGAACAACTTTTTTTTCATCAAGTAGCAGTGTGAAAAATCTGTTGCTATTTTCCAGAATCTAGATAATTCCACAGGAGAAAGCTACATGGAACAGCAACAAAGCTCAGTGAATCTGTGTGTCTGTGGATTTGTAGGCGCACTCCAAGGCATTTTCACATATGGGCACTTAAGAGTACTTCTACAGTAATGCATAAAAGGATTACAAGCCAGGCCTGGACAATAGCAAAACAGTGAGTACACCTATAAAAGCTGAATCTGCATTTCAAACCATTGTGAGCGAGTGAGTGAGCGAATCACAACACTAATTTATATTGTATATTTATAACCACAATAAGAAACCATCTTAACTGTTACCTGAACCTTCACAATAAGAGTGCCGTCAATGCTGAATTATCATAGAGATTTTCACAGTAACAATCCTCCACCAGTGAAACAAACCACATTTCATTCATGTATGTTAACCTCTAAACCTCTGCTCTCCAACATTAATGTAACTCCAGTGGTTCTTACATAAAATCTTACAGCAACAAGTCTTTGAAAATGAATACAATATGAGTACTTAAGCTACTGTTATTAAGAGCTCCAAACGTTTGGATTTGTAGCCACTTGCTCAGTAGGTTTTCTTTAGCTACAAGTACTATCAGAACTAACAGAAGGGGATCATTCACAGTTTCTACCAAATGCACTGAGCAGTAAAAAATTGTGAATTTAACCCAGAACAAATGGAAATACCACAAAACAGATATTTTTTTCTATTATTTTGTTAAACAAACTATAAAAAAATACATGTTATTTTGAATCACTGGAGTACAACATCCACTATAGCAAAACGAAAACCACAAAGAACATCAGCAACAGCTGAACTTTACTGTAAAAAGGCTTGGATCTCAGAATACCACCATCAATACAGACACCATCATAACTATCATTATCATGCCATCATAATTCATCATAACCTCAATCACCAGCACATTAACATCAACATCTCTCTTTATATTATCACCATAACTAAGTCCATCCTTAATAACTTTACTCCCTAGAATCATCAAATCCCATGCTCAATAATCTTCTATGAAAATTGCTGCCATCCATACTGAACAGAAGTGCTACAAACCTGAACTGATATTTCTGCTTCTAACAGACAATGTGCAGCAGTATTAAAACATGTTTAACTAAAACAAGATTCTGTGATCTACAAATGTCTTTCAGAATAGCTAGAGGTCTAGTTTGGCTCTCAAAACAGCTTGTCATGATTTGCACCTGGAAATATACTGTGATTGCATGGACAATTGTGCATTTGTGTAAGGATCTGGTCATGGTACTTCTACATATAGTAATCATACTACATCTGGGCCTGGTGTATTCAACATGTACTTTATTATAATAACATCACTTTAAGGTATTGTAAAGAGTATATTATTTTGGGGGGGATTTGTTTTTCTACAGAAAGATTTTGGTCTCACCATTTTGTCTATTGAAAATATACTGTGCATAAATGTAGATCACAGAAGATTACGAAGGTTGTGAGATCTGAGTTCCACTGTACTGTAGGAACAGTAGGTAGGTAGGTTCACATGACGGTGCCAATGCTTGTACAATTGCCTGTATCTGTATGCTACAACTGGGTCAATGCTTGCCTTTAAATTACAGAATGGTCCAAGCTTCCACTATGATTTACAGCAACTCTCTCTTTAACCCTTGGGAGTGCAGTACATAAAATATATTTCCCATATCTACACTGAAAACCTCCATAAAAAAACTATGACTGAAAACCCCTCTGTTTCTTTTGCTCTTTGGTGGCGTACGGGACATATCTACAGGCCTGCGTGCAAATAAAGATAGGCCTTATTTCATTACAGTTTGAATAGTTTACACATTCACAGCAATGTTGGGATAGCCTGTTTTTTACAGCGCAAATCCCTGCTCACTTAAGAGGTACACTCCTTGATCCTACCATTCCCAGGGATTTCTGTGCCCAACACATATATTTTAGCCTGCTGTGTCAACTGTAAAATATCTCTGTGCTTTAATCCAAGACCACAACATAACCTCTTCCCACTAAAACAAAAAAAACGGCAAGGCACTAATAATTACCTCTACAAATACCAGAGGTACTGGGTCTAGTTGGAAAAAAGAGGGTAACATAACAACTGCTTTTCAATTATGCAGATGTGGAACTGAAACATTTCAGCAAGTTTAGCTGATGTTGAAGCAAACAATTAGTTAATTGAAATGCTTTCAAATTTGACTATTTAGTTGAATGAATGAATGAATGTAAATGAGTGTATTTTGGACTAAAAGTAGATTAGCACTGTAATATGCAAACTAACGCCATTGTATACACCATATTTACCAAAAGGTTTCAGTTCCACAAAACCATTCATACATTCACATTCATCTAACAAAAGCAGAGGACACAACAAAGGGAAGTGTTACTTAAAGTGTCTGATATAATTACTATATATAAAAAAAAAAATAGCTAGCATTATTTTATTATCTAAATATCATTTTGTCATTCACTCTTTATCTTTTTAGACTTTTTTTAAAAATTGGGTTGGAGATCAATAAACTTTCAATTCAATACATTTTAGAGGTTTAGAGAAACTGTTACTGACTGTTAGTAGCTTCAAGGTAAGGCATTCATTTTGGATAGTCCCTACTGACAAGTGATAATAGGGAAAAGGCTATTCTTTCAATCTGGAGTAGGAATCATTTGTTAAATGCATTGATTTTAAAGTAAACAGACTCAAACCCTTTTATGCATGTTCTAATTACTTCTAAAACATACACTAACAGTTGCTAATAACAAACAATAGCAATTGTAATCACAGTGTTTTCACATCATACACCGATGTGTGAGTATTACAGGTCCATCAACAGAACACCTTTTTGTTTTTGTTTCTTTTTAAATACAATATTTATAAACAACAATAGTTATGATAATAATGTACATTTCAAATGTTTCAAGCTTACTGCTGAAACTGCCCAAACGCTGACATTATGTAAAAGAGCTGAGGCATTAGTTTGTAAATCAATATAGGTTATGCGGCTGTCAAAACTCCCAAATATACTTTGTGTGTGTGTGTGTGTAAGGACATACAATCTATGCATGTATACAGTATGTATTGTTGGTGTGTAGACGTGTGCATATGTATTATGTGCACAAGCACAGAATTTGTTTTTGTGTGTCTGGAAGCAAATTAGCAACCGCAAGCAAAACTGAACTCAACAAAAACAAAACAAAATGGAATCATCATAGCAGACAATAAAAACAAAGACAGGGATATTATTCTGTTAACAAGGCCACTTGTTCATAGTGAGTTCTCAATCTCTCATTGGTAAGATTATTCTAAAAGGTTTCTGATATTATTGCATTAGATGGCAACACAGAGTGAAGTCTGAAAGAGGGATAGAAAGAGGAACGGTTGGAACAGGATGAGAGATGTGGTAGCTGGCTGTAATCCATCTACTGTCCAAGCTTGAAGCATGACAGGACGTTTAACACAGCACAAATGAGGTTTATTTTGCACCCACAAGATATGGTAACACTTGGTTTGATGGCACTAGGAACACTTGTTTTCCACTAGCCATACCTGCTTCATCTCCCCTTCTGTCCCTTAATCTCTTTCTATATATTTAGGAAAACAGTCAGAGAGACTGAAGGACAATGCTTATTATCCTCCCATTTCCCATTCAAATGAACCCATGTCAGTTTATTTTTGGGTCACACTCAATTTTGATTTACTTATTTTTTATAAACTCAAATTTACAATCTATAACGTAAAACATTCAATTGACTTACCGTATTTGTATTTGGCAGACACATTTTTTTTAAATCACAAAAATATAACCAGTACTTAATTTTTTCTCTACCAACAATCTTCTGTAATCATTTTGCATCCCGTCAATGGACATTTAGTTTAGTTCCTTTGGGAATGCAAATGGTGCTAGTGAAATTGGTGCTAGCTTAGATAGCACTCCAGCCCCTTAAATGTGTGAGGTGTAGTGTTTAATGCTGACGTTGATGAAATCATGACTGTGACCATCGCCTCCACCCGAGATCCAACACTACAGTGACCTCTGCTTCTAGTGCTGAGCTTTATTGGCGCATTGGTGGGAGAAAACTTAGCCAAAGACCGCTGCCATTCCATGAGTGTGTTATCAGTATACACAGTAATGTCCCTAGCCAACGTGATCACAAACACTTACTGAAATCAGCTGACTAATGGGACATACACTATATATTCTTACCCCATAAACTTGATGTTAAAGCTCCCAACTCCCATTTATTAGGATGAAGGATTTCTATGCCTGTCCAGTAAAAATGTGTTTAATACAATTTCCGGGGACAAAACAACAATTCAAAAGCATAAGAGCACACACACATCACTAGAAACAGATCCAATTGTAAATACCACTCCCCACACTCTGCCTGAGCCACTTCTGACCTGCGAGCGGTTCTCATGACCTTTGAGAGAACATCACTGGCTTTACTGAGTCGACAAGCTCCCTCAGAAGAAATGGAGAACGTATGTGTGTGTGTGTGTGTGAGTGAGACTCCTGCCATTGTCCCCTCAAGAGAGCATGGCCAAAGCCAATCACACACACACACATTGTGTCAGCATTCCTTCTAAGAGGTCAGCCCCATGCCTGTTGCCCGGTGCCCCTCAAGTCATCCACTAGCTGTCCTGTCCCATCCACCAAGCCCCATCCTCTCCTGTCTGCTCCAACCGGGCCTCAATGTCAACAGCCCCCCCCCTTCCCCAGAACAACGTGTCCCCCTCAGAAGAGTGCCTTTCCCCCCCACCCAGCCCTATGTGGTCCTCATGTTGGGTCCTCCTGGGTTGCTGACCGACTTCTGCAGGTGGAGGGCCTGGAGGGGCCCCTGCCCGGCAGCCCCTGACGGGGGATAAGGGGCCAGGGGCTGGGACGCGCTGACCAGGAGAGGCCCAGGCTGCGTCGGGGCCTGGTGGGCGGGGCCCGCCCACTGCGCGCTGTAGGCGGCGGCGGGGACGTAGGGGAGGAAGTGGGGGGCCTGGGGGGCCGGCTGGCACAGGGAGCCCTTGCGGAGGGAGGACGCCGCGGTGGAGAGGTGGGCGGAGCCCCCTATACTGCTGGCGCACAGCTGGCCGGGAGCCGAATACTTCCTGTTGAGGTTGGCCGACTGGATCACCTGCAGGGGCGGGAGCACACGCCCTGCGTGGTTTATTGGCCCCTGGCAACCGTGTCCGTCAGTGTAGTACATTTGTCAGAAATGCAGGAAATATGCTGTGTGTATAACCCTGCTGTTGTCCTCCGGGTCAAACCAACACACTACCTCTTTGTGGCAGATAGAAGGCGCTAAACCTAATTCTACAGCTTACACACACATAAGATGTGCACTGCTGG
>JAODUG010042099.1:0-16926 GCA_027564795.1 Aphredoderus sayanus | reverse complement strand
TCTGTGAGTTGAGAGAGAGACACATTCAGAGAGAGAGAGAGAGCGAGAGAGAGAGAGAGAGAGAGAGAGAGAGAGAGGATGGAGGCAGACGCAGGCAACGAGAGATACGGGATGTGGTAGAGAGAGGGACATGGAAGGAGAGAAAGAAGGTGAGACAGAAATAAATGATTCGACTGTGGTGGCTACTTACAGGGAAAACACATAAGGGAGAAAAATGGTCAGAAAGGTGAGAGAAAGATGACTGGGGAGAAAAGAGAGGATGAACTGGGCCGTGACTCATGGGTGGCCGACCAGTGGCCAACCTGTGTTTTACTGTAATACCCTCCTCTCGCACAGATTTATTGCAGTAACTGGCGGGAGCGTGTGTGAGGGGGGGAATAGGGGTAAGGAGCTGCAAAGCCATGAGAGAGGTCATGTACAGTACATGGCTGGGTGTTGATGGCGGGGAGGTGAGAGGAGGAGGTCGAGGTGAAGAACAGACAGGAGGAGATGCAGTGGAGGACAGTGCACCGAGTCGAGAGAGCGAGGCGAGGGCACGAAGGGGGAGAAATGGGAGAGTCAAGGAGAGAGGAGAAGAGAGCAGAGAAGAGGAGGCCAGGAGAGCAGTGAATAGTGAGGAGAGGAGAATAGAAGAGGTGGAGATGAGAGGAAAGTAGAGGGAGGACTCGGAGGAGAGTAGGATAAGAGTCATTTGGCTATGGGTTCAGGATGCTAAAGGATTGCTATACTCTGCAGCTGTTCAAACATAATAGTAGCCCAGCGAGGTTTATATTGTGTGTGTGTGTGTGTGTGTGTGTGTGTATGGCAACAGATTATGTTGGAAATATGATGCATTGAGACGCAGATATTCTGCAAATGGCTTGTAAATAGTTAGCTATAATTGTGGTAATCAAAACAATATTAAATTAATGTATGCTTAGGAGGATAAGACATCAGAAAGTTCTATAGCGGTTTTAATAATGCATGCCGCAAGTATCAGTCAGGTCAGGCTTCAAGTCTATGTGCTTGGAACCGCCAGGTGGTTTGGACCATAGACATATTAATAGATAGACACAGGGCAAGATGGTGGCTCGTGATTCTAATTAGTCGTGCCATTGTTAAAGTGGCTCTAATGTGCAAACAGAAGCGTACGTCACAACCTGCGACCCTGGAATTCCCGACCACAAGCCTCGTGCACGTGCGCCGTGGTACGGCATAAAATACAACAGGAATTTTAGTTTTTGTTTTAGACTATATTATTATAATTGTGGGCATGTTGTGTTTAGTAATTAGCATTTACACTAAAAGTATCATCGATTTTATGCTCGCCAATAGCAGGCACGAGCATAGGACTGTGTCACATATGTTGTTACGTCATGACAAATAATCGTCCAAACTGCCTTTATTGACATTGTTAGAAAGAATATATGTACATAACCACCAAGCCAATATTATGAAGCACCGTAGGAGCCAAGTCTGGTGCCTGAACAAAAATTAGCGGAGCATTAAAACAGATATCAAAGTTATGAATGTAGTGTGAGTTGCAGTTCGTTCCTTCGGTTGCAGTACCCCCCGTCACCACATGACACGGCTGCTTCAAACCTAGAATCAGACCCTGCCCCACTGGTTTGGACCAATCAGCGTTGTACTAAGAGTGTGTTTTAAGTGTGACGTTAGCCCATGATAGAAGGTTATAGACAGATTCATCCAATCACCTGCCAAGTATCTTTTGAAAGTGTCTGTCCTTTTCCAACAGTTTCAATGAACAGCTTCCTAGACGGTTACAGCACTGTATGTGTAACAAACCCTCTGGCACACAAGGTCATTAGGGCATCTGGCGTAGATAGCTACTGTATAGGCTATCATTATTTTGTTGTTTACTGTTTTATGGAACATAGTCACACATGCATATCTGTTACTGATTGTTTACATCCTTTTTGCCACCTGTAGTTTAGTATTAAGAGTACAATTTTACATTTAACAACCACTTCAACAACAGAAAAAAGTAAGTTGTATAAATATATATTATTATATTATTGTATAAATGACAGCCGATAATAATATACAATTTTCACCCACTGATGTTGTGACATTAGATTAATTCTCACTTCTTTTCCCTATTACTGTTACACTCTCCACACCGTACTGTATGTTGCTGCCTTTCAATTTATACCAGCTATGGATTACTTTTCAGATTAGCTTTGACCTGATTGGCATCCGATGTCTCTCCATACCTTGCCTGTTTTTCTGTATTACACACACACACACACGCACACACGCACACACGCACACACGCACACACGCACACACGCACACGCACACGCACACACACACACACACACACACACATACACAGAAGAGGACATTCCGCTGCCATAACTTCATTCTGTAAACCTCAACATTATTCATCCCATTTATGTGCTGTTAACCACAGTTAATAACACATTTTCATTCTAAGACATTTTCGAACATTTTATTATTTTAGGGACAATAGGATGGCATTGTCATTATGTACCATTAAAAGATTTGAAAGCTTCTCTGTCCAGCTGGCATTATACATTAGAAGTCATTTAAATTGGTAATTTTACCTGTCGGAAGATGGGGAAATTCTTTCCAGTCTTATAATACTTTGCAATGCTACTATTTAAATTCTAACCCCAACCCACTATCATGTCACATGCATTCAATCTAAAGGCATTCGGTAAAAGACTGGAAATTGGTCCCAAAGGATCATATTACATGAATGACTCCAATCAATGTGTATTTAACACATTTTAAAACGAACTTTCGTTAGTTATAAGTAAGTTATAAGTAAGTTATAAGTAAAACAAAGTCACTTTAACTATAAGATAAACAAATGCAGGGTAATAAATGTAAACCTGGAAGAACAGAAGATATTTTTGTTGCATGCTTTCAATTTGTATTCAAACAGTTCTATGATTGGAGGAAATAATAATGCTCAGGTATTATGAATATTTACACTAGTGTACATATGAAAATACCATGATCAAGGTGGGAGGTTTAAAAATTATCCTGTATAAAACCTTTTAAAAACCATTGCAATGTTTTATAGATTGTCTTATTGTATATATTTGTCCCTCTGCATGTCTGTCTGTTGCAATGCACCAAGCTCACCAAGTCAAATTCCATTATATGTGCAAATGTACTTTGAGTTTCCAATAAACTTTTACTCATTACCATTTTTTTCTGTTCGATTAAGGGATACAGTTATTTGTCTCAGCCAGTTCCTGTTTGAAATGTAAGCTTTTAAGCCATCTCAGACTCTAATTGTGACTAAAGACATATACAAATAAACAGACAGCAGCTCCTAATATTATCTGTAGATGGACAAAACACTAAAATTGACTTAGTTTTTTTCCAGAGCCAGTGGTGTTTGTAGGAAACTGCCAAACCCAGATTGAGGATTTCAGATCCGATTAACAGACATCCTCCTGCACACTCCAAAGGAAACAAAAATCTACGGTGATGAAGTGACACTTCCAGAGTTTTATCGAGGGTCCAAAGAAAACAGGAGGAATAGGATAAAGTGGAGAGAAATAGCGATAAGATATATTGATAGGCTTATACTAATCACTATGTGGTGAATGGTTTTGGTCTGCAGTCCTCAACTCCTCAACTCCCCACTTTTTGTGTATTCATGCACTTATGCCTTTATAAAACAGTGTACCACAGAACCACCTACTGTATTCAGTGTCTAGTTGGGTAAATCCATGTGTTGGTAAATCAGTTGGTGCCAGAAGTGCTGTTTGGAATTTTATCCAGTGTGTCTTTTTCTGATAGAAGGGATTCAAATGATCAGCGGTTACAAGGAAATGTTCCCGTTCTGATTAGGTGGGGGAATCACCTGCTAATGGTTTGACTTGACATCTATTGCACCGCTCCTATGACAAAGTAACTATAGAGCACTTAATGAAATCAAGGTCTTCCCAGGCTAGCTTAATTTTAGTGATAGCAGTTCAGTTGAGGTCACTTTCCCTTTCCAAATGTAGGTAGCTCAGAGATTCAGCATGCGATCATCAGCACGTTTATTGCCTAACCGCTGGGTGAGAGCTGCCTATACAGCCAGTACATTTTGACTCACAGCACCATAAAGGTCGGAACAATATGGAGATTCAGCAGCCCAAGGCACGTGTACTGGTGGTGTCATGGTTTGTAATCTGACGGAGGATGATTTTTATTCCTTTTCCTTTCCACTGTATGTTATCTAAAAAAGCAAAAAATGCCACAAATGTAATTTTTCCTAGGAAAAGTTTTTAAGTCTGGTTAAAACTTGGCCCTCCAGCCCTTTTGGGCTGAATCTGTGGTTGACTGATGCTAAGCAGCTCTTGGCATGTATCTAACCCGGCGATTAGTGCCCCTTTAAACACTTATAATTCACAGCCTATGAAAATATTATCAGAGAGGGCCAGGTCTCCGTGTAAGGGGGTCGGGAGGTTATTTTTATGGTACCATGGGTTCACTGTGTTGAACAGGCGTAGCGCATAGCATTAGAGTGGCTTTAAATCACTTTCAGTGGTTTAAATAGAAAAAAACAGGAGCTAAGTATATTTAATCATTGATGCATTGGGTATTGTAAACATGAAAATTAGAACTAATGCATTTGCTATTAAAACCTTGACATTACTTGAACATGTGGAAATTATTTTAAAGGTTTCTGAATCATAATGACAAATGGTTTGTTTTTCCAACATTGTGCATTCAAGACGCGTTGAACTTTAATATTCTCACCTGGCAGGATATGTCAAATTGGTACTGAACACTCACTCACTCACACACACCACGCATGCATACATGCACACACACACACATATAGCACACACATAAGGGGCTCTGGCCAGACTGAAATTTCCTGTGAATTAGTAGACGGATGTGAATATTAAATATTTATCATTTGGCAAGTGGCTCATTTCAACTGACAGTTTATACAATCAAGTTTTAAGATCAATAAACAAATTCTGCTATATAGATGCCTGGTTCCGTTTGCAAAAAGGGAACATATGGTTTTCAAAGAAAATAAATAAATACACAGAATTGCTTACTGTGGCTGTGTGTGTGTGTGTGTGTGTGTGTGTGTGCGTGTGTGTGTGTTGGTCCTAGTGGCATGATATGCCCATTAATTTATGTACCCTAGAATGATTAATATAATAAAAAGTAAAAACATTATAGGCTCTAACTTGACATTTTTATTTGAGATTAATGCAAATTAATTCAAAAAAGATCTGAGACACCTGCTCACATGTGCTGTAATGTTTGTAGTAGCCTATATAGAATTCTGTAATTATTTCCACAGCAGCCAGTTGAACTAAACACATAAAATACAGAATGCATTAATAATAACAGCAGAATTGTCATACTGGAACATGCCTTTCTTTGCTTTGCAATATAATTATTTATTAAAAATATATTGTAACAGTAATGTTTTCAAACTCATAGTAATCATTTAGTAAAGGCGGCACTGCCCCCTTTTGACAGAAAATAATAACACGTGGATTGTTTTGGCTGAATTTTCTCAAATCAAAATAAAACACAGACTTGTAATAACGTGGCTATACCCAGTCAGTTTATCTTTTGTCTGGCTCTAACCTCACTCATTACCAAAAACTCTTTGTGAGAAAGATTGTATTAATGTATACATTATAGACGGTGTCAGGGAAAAAGTATATGGACATGGTGTTGACAACATGGTGTGAGTTAATTTACCTTAGCAAGACACAGAGAAGTATTTATCTATCTTTACTTACATATATGTTCCAGTATATAAAAATGCATATCTCATCCTCATTCAATCATAATTTTTCTAGCTTCAGTCTATGTAGTCACTCAGTGAAGTATAGCATAGTCCAGAACGCCTTCAAATAGGCTTCAGTGAAATGTCTTGCTTTTTGCCTCTGATTTAGAGTGGGTATGCCACAAGCCTGCTGTCGGCAGGGTCTGTTTTACATTGAGTGCAAATGCAGCCGAGCCAGTGTGTCATTGTCGTCTGGCTGGGAGCCCTAATGGCCTGCACCCATATTCACAGTTAAAATGGGCAGGGTAATGGCCCACATGGAAAGATTTTCTTCTCTCATAGCTTTTAAAATTCTGATTGATTGGATCTTAAAGGTCTACATTTTGAAGCATTTTTTTCACATTTAAATGAAATATTACCAGCCAGATATTCTCTCTAGTAATGAATAGTAAATGAGACTCCAAGTCTCAATAAGGCTCCCCTGCTTAAATAAAGGTTAAGTACCAGCCACACTTTCATAACATAAAACATTTGTTGTCTGCACTGCCTATGCAATTTATACAAGCATTTTGTGCAGGCATGGTATTGTACAGCTAGTGGACTCATACTGTTGGCCTTGTCATTGGCTTATTAATTTCAACATTGTAAAACTCTTAACTGATATATTTAATCTCTTTTTGATCTCTTTTTCTAGGGCACTTGATAATGTTTACCAATCTTACGTATTAAATAAATATTGTTGTACTCAAGGATCTATACCAATTATTTTCTTTATCCATTTAATAAATCAGTATGAAATAATATAACGTTTTGTTTTTCTAAATATGTGACGTACTAAACCTAGGGATAGTTATATACGTTATAACCAGACTGGGGCGCTGTTACTCAATATATTATCATACGATTATGGAACAGTAGCGCATGCATATTTATGTATTTGTCACCGTGATAAGATAGCATACTACATTGTAATGATTGGCTGTAAGATTATTTTTAATAAATATTCAAATAATATCAAACGTTCTGCAATTTGTATATAATGGCGTTATGGTTGGTGCTCGCAATAGCCTACTCTAGGTGAACTTAATTTCTCATCAATGCATTTGTGTAAAACATTTTGTTACGAAGCAGAAATATTCAAATATGGCGTCAAATATAGTGAATGTGTGAATGCAGAGCTAGTGTGATTCATGGTAGTGAATGACGTGTATTCGGCAGGGACTTCCAATGTTACTCAGATACGCTTTCTCTCTCACGTAACCTCTCAGGCACGTGCTGCAGCAGGATGTGGGGAGCAAAGAGGCTTTGACATCTACTCGCGGTTGTTTCAGCGTTCTAGCTGGGCCAAACGTTGTTTTACTTGGCCACTAAATCACGTTATGTCTGTAGGCTATAGCATTTGACTCTCATAATGTCCTTTGGGTCACAATGACCCAAATCACTAGCTCTTTGTGGCAGATAGAAGGCGCCAATCCTAATTCTACAGTTTACACACACATATGATGTGCACTGCTGGCACAACAAATGTGTGTGTTTAAAACCCGAGGACAACAGGAGGGTTAAAAGGCACAAAAGAAATTCAAAAATAATTATTTAATAAATAAATAAATGTCACAGCAATGACAATTAAAAATCTCACAAATTATATACAATCAGATGGCGCCCTCTGGTGGCATAATGCTATCATGAGGGTTAAATCAATAAAATAGAAGAGAACCAAGAAGAATAAATATCTAAAATAGAACAGGTAAATGATTTGCGATAATAGTAGCCTAGGCTATATTTGTTCTATTTATATTTTAGGAGACTAATAAGTTACAAGTCGTATTATATATTGCTTTGTAGCCTATAGGCTATATTGTATTTTACTTATTTTTATTTAATAGGAGTGTAGGCTATAGGCTACTTGATGATAACATTACTGTACGCTACATGCGTTCTTCTCTCTTATGACCTAGCTACTGCACCAATTACTGTGCATGTGATAATTTGCTTGAAGGCCTAGTGCAAAAATACTTGGCTGGGTTAGGTTAGGGTTAGGTTAGGGTTACCATGGCCGCTTAGCAAAGTGATCACCATATTCACACAGCTCATGGTGGACAATGACGGGATAGCCTAAACTGCTGCATCATCCTTACCCTACCCCAGATACCCACCCCTTACTTGATTCATTCTTTCTTTATTGCTCTCTCTCTCTCTCTCTCTCTCTCTCTCTCTCTCTCTCTCTCTCTCTCTCTCTCTCTCTCTCTCTCTCTCTCTCTCCTGTCTTCTATTAAAATATTATGAATAGAATGTATTTTGCAGCCACTGATAAAATTGCACAGTCCCTATATTGCCCCTTGCAACCTCATTCCCATTCTCATCTCACTCCCTCACTCTGCCCACCATCACTTCTGTGGAGGACGAGCGACCGTGACCAAGGCCTCGTTCAGAATGGATACTCGAGGCAGCGGAAGATGTGACGTCACGTCACCAGGGCGACGGGGCTCTCGGTGGAACGTGTGCGCTATAAAAACGGAAGGCGGCGCCTGGTCTCGCGCACAGCTCAGAAGCATCATCTTTACGGTAAGCGATAACTATAACCCCGGTGACTAAGGTTATACAGAATATAGAACTAATTTTATTTAGCAGCGTAGTATACAAGCTGCAAGCATATAATGGATACATAATTACCAGACCAGAAGAAGGATGTGGCTTGCCAATGCTGAATAAACGAGATTAAGTTCACATTTAACCTTGTATAAAGAAAGCACTTATACAAGTGATATATAGGCCTATATATACATGCCATATAGTCTACGTGTATAGGATGCAGGAAATGTGTTTATTTCCTGGGTATAGACGAAATTCTAGGATGCTACCATGGCCTTCACCTTTATAAGCGACCGGTTATGTGGGTACTGTTCGACGAGTTGCAGCTTCTCCTGCGCCATAGCGTTATATTTAGAGAAATCATAATAGGCTACAGTTGAAAATGGGGGGGGGGATTTCGTGAGAAAACAACAACCATCATAACTCATTCATTCGATGCAAACATGTAATGGCCACCGATGCGGGCAACGTAACAGCTCCTGCAAAGCATATTTTGCGGAAGTGGATAAACTGGCTAGAACAAGTAGCAGTATATAGCTTAACCTCACCTCGTAGACATTAGTATATTATCTTACCCATAAATGAAACATCGATGGAGAATCTCCATCGTCAATCTCCAAACGTTTGCGTTTGAATGGAGTGAACTGCAATTTCGTCGAATTTGATTGTGCAACACTGCTATAAACGAGTTGTTACCTCAGCAACAGCGCAATACAGAACAATTTTGTCGTAATTAAAAAGATACAAAATATGCTGCTTCTGTTTGTTTGATGTTTTTTTTTTGGAGGTCAATCTGTATAGGCCTACGTGCCTCCAATATTCCTCATGATGAAGACTCATCGTTGCGTCATCGTCCTTTAGGTTTAGTCTGTCGCATTCCAAATTCGAGTTGTCTACTGTAAATGTATAAAATGCAATACAATTGCAAAGACTGTAATACACAACCTATAGCTAGTTGTATTGGCTAAACATTTTAAAGGTATATTCACGTTTCTCTAAAATGCCTTTCCTGTGCAGAGGTGTCGCATGATTCTGCCGCAGTTGAGTCCTGACAGGCCTTACAAGTACTGTAGGCCTGTTCAAGCGGTTTCACTTTTTTTTATCACTTTGTAAAGTCAGGCCTATCCTTCAAGGTTCCATAAAACAGAGTATCGACATATTTTACGTAATTAATTAGATGCTACGTGATGCTACTTACAGTAAAGCTGTTTAATTTAACTATGATTTATGATAGAAAAATGTTCAACTGTTGAATAGGTTTCTTAACAAATTCATAGCAAACTGAATGCACTAGAAAGAATGTAGTGGAAGATGCCATGTCTTTCCCTCCATATAAATGAACAGTAATTTCTGTGTCAGGGTGAAGAGATACTCTGCTTTGATTTCATTAGGCGTGGTGGCTGTAAGCCGCCATGTTTGACCATGTACCATTGGTGAAGGTCATACTTCAGATGATGCAAGGTCACAACTGGCTTGATGCTCCTATAGGGTGATGTTGCCGTCCACCGTCTTTTATATCTACCACGATACCGATAACTTAAATTGTATTTATGGATTTATTTATTTTTTCTGAAGTTATACAGATCTCTTTGTATCCACTTTCAGCATAATGCCAATTCTTTACCATTAAACCCTCAGTTTGGCACCTGCTTTGAATGATCGTCATATCAGCATTTTCAGGTTGCATTAGATGACCAAGAGGGGATTTCATACTGTTAGCAAACTGTTAACAACTAGCATGTTACTGTCACTGACAGATGTGGCTGTGCCTGAGTTAAAATGTATATTTTATTAGTGTACCTGATAAACTTAGGTGATTTGATTATAGGTTTGAGAACGGTCCAGTTGTGTATGTGCCTGTTTACTCTATATTTAACTATGGCAACACAGCAAGAAGTGTTGTCTGTTATAGAATGGAAAATCCCAACTTTGACCTGAGACTGATTTAAATTCAGTGCTGTACCATTTAGCCTACACAAGGTGGCTATTAGTGTTGGATGTTTCATTATCTGACAGCATATTGCATAATGTGAAGTCAGTTGGAGTGTTGCGCTGAATTCCATTGAGTTCCTCGTCTGACTCACGTATCAGACCTCCTCTCCAGGATGTGGGTAGAGAGACATGTAGGCTAAGGCTATTCAGAATGACTCAAATACCTGTGTACTGTAATAGAGGAATTTATGTGCTGCTCTTCCATGCCACATCTGGGCAAATACTATGGGTTTAATTGTATGTTTAATTATTATACTTAATACTAATATAACATATACTAGCAATCAGGTGTTTGTGTGTTGCTAATGCAATGTAGGGACAGGGACTAATACAAATGATAAATAAAGTAGCCTATCAATCAATCACACAGTGTCAGCATCAGACTCAAGTCTCTGCAGGACAATAATAGGTAAGATGAGATAGCTGTGTTGAGTAATGCCCATCAGCCATAGTGACAGTCTGCCCACTGCCCAGCACTGTGGAAAGCAGGCTGAGCACCGTGTGCAGCGTGTGTATTATTTATTATGTTGGTGTGTGTACATACATATTCATTAGAAGTTAGCAAACCTCTCAAACCATATCATTGTCTGCAGCACGGTCAACATGTCATGTCAACATGTGCCATAGCATTATAACACTGTAACACACATTCATAGTCATATTTCTTCCACAAAGTGGTGTCGTAGTTAAAATGAAGTTGAATGGACTTTAGTGACAGCAGGGCAGACAGTCTGCCGTTGTCAGAGGGAGGTCAATCATCCCTGCTGAGTTGGACGGACACGCACGACAAGACACGCAATCGCTGGCTTTGTGTAGGTGTGTGATGTGATGGTATTGGAGATTTAAGGACCAAGCTGACATTGTGCTAACAGTAGACTACATTGATGGGAGTGCAGTTAAGGAGAAGAAATCACCTCACCTCCCCTTCTGTGACATGTCACACTTAGAGGTAGACCTAGTGTGTGATTCAGGGAATGGGATGAATCACAAGGGGATGGATACTGACGTTTGGCCAATACATTCACTGCAGTGGAAAACCACTGGAAGGGGGTGGCGTGACAGAATGAGTCAAAGCTGATGGCAGACACGACCTGGCTGTCTGAGCAAACACGCTTGACCACAGTGCATCACTCATGCATTCTGCCCATTTCACACAAACCAAGTCAACCTCTCAGTTGGAGTGCTAGATTATCTTTGAACCAGGTTTTCTAGGTTTTAATGGTGTTATTATGTACAGCCTGTCTGTTTGTCGAACAGTTTAGATCCTTTAAATATTGAACAGAGTTGTTATGGTTCAAAAAGGGAAGCGGGATGTCAGGATTTCTATATATGGGGTAGAATAACGGGGGAAATGATATACAATTATGTAAATCAAATCTGAGATGTGACACCAGAACAGGTTTGTAAATGACAGAGATATGTAGTCGCAACAAAGTCGTGGGAGTAATTGGAGAGACATGACTAATATCTAAAACCCTATGTACTTGCCCACAACCTACTGTAGGAAGGAACCCAGCTCTGATAGGTCAGCTCTGCTCTTTTGTCAGCCAACGAGAAACGGAGGCAACAGCAGTTGAAAATGGAGAGGGGAGGAATATAGGAAGTGACATTTCTCTTGAAAAGAACTGCTTTGGCTCTATGATTGGCTAACCCCACTTTATGGTCAGTTAATTAGAAGAGAAAGAGCCAGGGTTATATTACAGTTTAACCGGTTTATATTACAATACTCTTCTATATTGTCTTTAAATCACCCAATATAACCTGTGTTTCCATCTGTCTCTCTATTGGTGTCGACAGATGGATGCAGGCTGTTTTCTGTTAGTGCTCTGCTACACACAATACTTGCTCTGTTAGCCTCGAGTGCACAATGTGTGTTGAATACTAGATTAGGTTTGAGAATCTAGACGGAGTAGCTCTTTTCACCACACAGCTGACAGCGTAAAGATATGTTGGCAGGGACCAAATACCAATTAGAGAGGCTGTGTCCACCGAACACGAAAATCAACTCACCAAATATACAGAGAGCTATGTTTAAAAGTGAATTTTGACTCCTGACATTTTGTAGTGGGAAATACACACCCAACTGCTTTGCTGAGACAAAATGGAGGGATACTATGGGGGTAAGAGAAGTAGAATATCCTAAGGAAGAAAATACAGCAAAATGGAAGAAGATTGGTAGGAAAACCAGGAGAGCGAGATGGCTGGTTGGCACAGAAATGTGAAACAAATGCAGGAATATGACCTCTTTTCTCCATCACTGTTTTTGTCTTCCTCTCCTTGAGTGACCTTACCTGCCGATTGACATTGGCCACAGGACAGCAAATGGCTGGGACAGCATGCAAAAACAGCACTACAAACACTATAAATAATAATTAGCTAGACACAGACCGTTTTCATGTATATATCCTTGGCCTCAGCCATTCCTATTATTCCCTGAGTAAATGTTCAATAATATTTTAGTTGCCAGGAAACAAATAGTTCTAAGCATGAGGCAAGAATTTGGCCTAGACATCTTCCATGGATAGATTCACAAATAGGCAGTCGGTATAGTTAGTCTAAGATAATGTGTGGTTTGAATCTACAAAAGACAAATGTTTTCGTGTGAATATTGTATGGACGTATTTCTGTTTCTATATTACTAGAAAGAACTGCTGAACAATGCGGGATAACTTGCTGAACTATTAAAAGTAACTGAGATAATCTACTGTTATTGTGATTGAAAATCTTCAAAGCAAAATCAAGTACAATGTAACAGGATAGCAGCAAGGGCTTCCTTTGGCCAAGCTGTCTATTTGTGTGTAGATTCACTGTATGCATTGTAGAAGAACATGAGAGATTTGGTTTAATTTAATCTGGATGATTGAGACTCTTTAAAGGATTCCCACAATGCAGTGTGGCTGCCCTACATCCTCTCCAGAGAGACACACACACTAGATTAGGAGCTTTACGGTAGTCTAAAATGACCACCTAGTTCCAAGGGTAATATATTGTGCCTTTTCATGCTCTGCCTGTAGAGTATGACTATACTCTGCAGGGGTAGATGTACATATGGATGCAGAACATGATACAGCATACCGTTTGGTGTCTACTGAAAGTTAGGTTGCTACTACTGTACAATACAAAAAAACAAAATAATCCCTTCTACATGATGAATATGTGAATAATATACAGTAGGCTATAATAGTCTCACACGTGCAGACATTATCTGACCCTCTGTAAAGTCCATGGAGGATTTGAGAAGCCAGTCCAAATAAGGAGATTGTTGAAATGGGAGGTTAGAAGAGAGAACACGAGGAGAGGAGTGAAAGTGTGACAAAGGAAGCAACTAGTCAGCAATACTTTATTGTAATGGCATAAAATGAGATTCGTACAGAGCAGTTACACAGATGGAAGGTTACTAGGACAAGGAATGGACACTGGAGGACGGACAGCATTAATGAAGAGGTGTGGAGAGGGGAGAAGAGGACAGAGGAGGACGTGACTTGAGGGCACATAGTTGACTTTAGGCCAAATTCCTCTGTTCAGTCTCTCTCTTTTAGTTATATAACATGCCCCTAAAACAAACCTTCTATTCAGCACTTGGCGAACGTGTTTATGCACGGCATACTATTTCATCATGGTGCAGCTTGCCTAAAAACACAGTTTAACAGTCAACAGCCTGTTATCCAGCCGTGTTGGCAGTAAATATACATACAAGGGAGAGGAGTAGAGTTACTATTTGGGAGCACAAAGCTAACTAGGTCGCCATAATCTTTATTGAATTTTCCGCAACATACACACAGCAGGACGACAGACAGACAGGAGGCGGGCAGGGCATTGTCTGATACACACACATGCGCACACCAATTATACACTGACCATAGCACTCAAATGCACCCTGTGATCTTTGGGACTTAAAGAACAGAAGGTTCCGGAGTGATGGCCGTGATTGGCTCACTGGTCAGCAAGGACAGTACACATGTACACGTAGAGCCATTTACAACTTTGTCAGTCTTCTTTTTGTTTTAAACACTTTTCATAGGTAGAGAATTTGCTAATTTCAGCTACATACTGCAGGACACATTCTCCAACCAGTTAACATTGGCACTGCTGCATTTACTCCACTAGATGGTAGTATAACCATTGTAGACGCTATTTTCATGGTAGAAAAACATTACACCAGTTGACATAGAAATTCAACTGGATAACAAAATTGCATTGTGAACCAATTTTGGTCCTTGAAATTACATGATACTGTCAATTACATGCATATTTAGAAGATGATAATATGTATTTATTTACATATTCAGTTTTCTAAACTTATTCTGGTTTTTTTTTTTTCAGGTAACTTTGTCACCACAAATCAGCAGCCAGCAACCATGTCAGACCTCTGTGTTGGAATCAACGGGTGAGTTTGAAAAATGCAAATCTATCCATATTTCATATCAAATGTGAATGATTTTCCTTAATATATTGTCTGCTTCTCTGTAGCTTCGGTCGCATTGGCCGTCTGGTCCTGAGGGCTTGCCTCCAGAAAGGCATCAAGGTTGTGGCCATCAACGACCCCTTCATTGATGTGCAGTACATGGTGAGACATGCCAGCATACTATATCGCACTATAAATAACACGCAAGCATTCAGAATCACACCAAATGTTCTGAATAACACACCAGCATTCCAAAGGATTCTAAAGCATAGCCTAGTGTTATTATCAGGAATAGTGCTATACATCAGACTGATGTGCCTGTTACTGTAAGTGTACAGAGTGTAATGTTGTAGTGCTGTTGTAGAAATATCTCTTCCAAACTGACCGGCTCATCCCCACCAACCAGGTATACATGTTCAAGTATGATTCCACCCACGGCCGTTACAATGGCGAGGTCTCTCAGGAAGATGGCAAGCTTATCGTTGACGGCAACGCCATCTCTGTCTTCCAGTGGTGAGTAGTAGTATATAATAATAATAATAATATGAACATGAATAGCTTCATATCTAAAACAGCATTCATCTAAATTAGAATGTGTTAAGTCTGCATTAAAAAGTGGGTGAAATCGGCAACTCTGCTGCTCTGGTATTGGCTCATTTGTTGTAGTTCCCTAATCCATTTTTAGCACCCTGTGCCCACTGTTGGTTTAGTCCATTGAAGGCTGGAGCCTCTGTTCTCCACAGAATTATACCAACAGGCATGCCATAAGAAAAATTCAATGAGGGATACATTCTGGTTGAATACCAGTAGTTTCAGTTCACTGCTATTCCAGTTAGGTTTGCCCGTTCACACCTGTTGTCTAGTGACGTTAGAAACATGCCTAAAGAGCTAAACATCTTAGTACACCACAGGATGTACTATTCTAATAAGACTGACCCCTCTCTTCCGCACTCTTTCACTCACTCTTTGTGTTGATAGTATGAAGCCAGCTGAGATCCCCTGGGGTGACGCTGGAGCTCTGTATGTTGTGGAGTCCACTGGAGTGTTCCTCAGTGTGGAGAAGGCCAACGTACGTGCACATCACAGCCACACTGGCACACACTGTGCTGACAGCCTAGAGACCTGAATAAGAAGCACCCTCCCCTGCCTCATAGTCTAGTTGAGGTGCTCTTCCTACTGTCCCCAGTGGCTAACAGGACACTGTAGTTGTACTGTACAACTCCTCCAGCATATTAATTTGCTTACAGTATGTGTGTGGGAGTGTATTATGAAACAAACTCATGAATGCAATATTTGTATGTTGTGTATGTTGCCGATGAATGTGGTTGGTAAGTGAATCAGGGGTCTTTGATGCGTCTTATCACTGTCTGTGTTTGGACCTTTTTAGGCACATGTCCAGGGCGGAGCTAAGCGTGTGGTTGTCTCCGCCCCTTCACCTGACGCTCCAATGTTTGTCATGGGAGTTAACGAGGACAAATACGACCCATCCTCCATGACCATTGTCAGGTAACACACACTCAATGTACAAACAATTTACATTTTAATAGTACAGTTAATTTCCATATCAATTATTATATGTCAGTTTAGGGATTTAGCACAGGGGTTTTACAAGTGGGAATCAGGATGGTCCCATTATTGCACATCGATGTTTTCATAAGATGCGTTTGGATAAATTATTAAGCTATTCAATCTAATGTTTAATAGATTGAAAATATAATGAGTGATTAATATATGTAATTTTAACTATTTGTAATTACTAGATGCATACTTTACTAAATTAATATACTATGTGGTGGAAAGAAATTAACTACAGTAATCCCTCGTTTATCGCGGGGGTTACGTTCCGAAAATGACCCGCGATAAGTGAAATCCGCAAAATAGAAAACTTTTTTATTTTTTTACAATTAGCAACTATTACATGTATACAAATACAGTGACTCGCGTGTAGGCCGCAGAGCTAATGCCGTCTCCATCCGTACCATGGTCTTGTTGCGGACAGTTACAACCCTTTTTGCATTCGTATTAAAATTGACTGCTGCTGTCGTCCTTATGTTTTTTTCCTCCTTCTTTATGTAACGAACGGAAGATTCATTGATTCCGTAATGGCGAGCAACGGCTGCATAGCTTTTACCTTCCCTTAGCATGTCCAGAAGTTTAACTTTATCTGAGATAGGTAGCATCTTCCGCCGTTTGGGCCCATCCGCAGGTG
>JAODUG010042077.1:0-16932 GCA_027564795.1 Aphredoderus sayanus | reverse complement strand
GAGAGAGAGAGAGAGAGAGTGAGAGAGAGAGAGAGAGAGAGAGAGAGAGAGAGAGAGAGAGAGAGAGAGAGAGAGAGCGAAAGAGATGAAAGGAAAATCCTGGGGTTATGTTACTAGGCATATGGGCTGTATGAGGACACAGATGTTCCATCCAGGGTGAAGGGATGAGGTGTGTGTGTGTGTGTGTGTGTGTGTGTGTCTGTGTGGGGCAGACTTGTTGTTACAGCTGCCAACCTGACCCTCACAGCTCACAGATGTGAGGAGAGACTGTAGAGGCATGTGGTGCCATCAGCGTCCATCAATAAGCCTCGCGGGCTTATGTCATTTTTTTACTTTTATGTTTGCCAGCTAAACAATGTTGCCTGAGATGGTATTTGCAGTTGAAATCATTCATATGCCAGGTGTGTATATTTGAGCCAGAATATATTGGCCTTGCGCCGTAGATGTTGCTCAGAATCATGGGCTCAAAGTCAATTAACTAGAATGCTTACTCAGAATACTTTATAAATGCATAAATTCAGCCATGAAAGTGCATAGGTATATGCTTTGCAAGCATCTTGATGCTAATGCTTATTTGTGCTAAAGCCTGCCAATTTGCAATGTTATCTATGCTGTGTGTGTGCATCACAGCAAACAGGGTTCATGAGTTTGAGAAACAGTATGCAGGTCTGACCAAACAATACTGCAACAGGGATGGCACATACAGGTCTACAGAGTGCAGGCAGAGCATTCATCAACAAATAGACTCATATTTATCAAAACAAATTAGCTTTTTTAGCAGTGCTCATATAAAACAGAAAACAAGAAAAATATTTGGGTTATTCTGTGAATAACCTAAATAGCTTTCTTATAATACAATGCTTATACAGTATGCTCAGTATGCTCAGACATCCATAAAATATTCCATGCCATTCTATTTGGTCAAAATATGCAGAAACAAAAACCATGGTAAGAGATGAGCAATCAGCATCACATCACAAAGAAAAGAAAAATAGTAGCACTATATTTCTGTATTTTCTGCACACGAAATAGGAATGTGTGCGCAAGGTTTCGTTATTTTGTGCGCACAGAATAGGAATTTGTGCGCACAAAATAGACGTTCCGGTTCCCACCATACACACGCATGATCACATGCATGGCCACTACTTAAGACGTAGCCTGCAGCAGCAGAGATGGAGGAGCGTTTTATGGAGTTTTTAAGGAGCAGAGGTGTCCACGAAGACTGCATTAGAAAACGTCAAGATGAATATGTAAATAGCGCAACCCTAAATTGAAATAAACGCGGATAGGTGCAACCCTGTTCATTATGGAACTGAGAGTGTTGAATGTTGTATGGGTACAAACCATGCAAACAAATTCCTACTTCGTGCGCACAATATCCTATTCTGTACGCACAAAATAACAAAACCTTGCGCACAAATTCCTATTTCGTGAGCACAAAGTCATATTCCGTGTGCACAAAATACAGAAATCGTGCGCACAAATTCCTACAGTATTTCGTGTGCACAATATAGTGCTGCTGTTTTTTTTCCCACATGTCCTCTCCAGGGTTCCGTACAAAATGTCAGCAAAGTCAATGTAAATATTTAGTGAAACAACCAACTTCCAGGTGTACAGGCCTATTATCTTTTTATTATACATAAACCCAAAACAAACTGAGACTGCTCTCCCTCACATCACCAGAAAGTATTGCAGCAGTGTACTCCATCAGTGTTAAGAGCCAACTCAAGTTGATTTATTAAGCCCTTAATCACATTACACATTACATTAGCATTACAGCATTAGCATGACATTACAGTAGCACTAGTCTAGTACTCAAGAACCTAAGGTACAATGTTGTTGTACCTTAGGTTTAATAAACGAAGCAACATAACAAACACATTAATATCCATACCTTCACAATATTATGCAGTTTTATTATAATGTTATATAGGCCTATCCAAGTGCACAGCCTGCACTAATGCACAATACATTGACTGAGTTTTTCTGTTTACAGACTAGACAGGAAGGGTGTACACCTCGTTGTGAGCACTTCTGGGTACAGTATGTATAAGCAGGGTGAAGCTAATCACTTGACAGGGGCACTGGTCTCAGACTGTAAATCGCTTTAACTCTTGTAATGTCCTCCAGGTCAAAATTACCCAACTCAATAGCTCTTTGTGGCAGATATAAGGTGCTACACCTAATTCTACAGCTTACACAGACATGATGTGCACTGCTGGCACAACAAGGTGTGAGTTTGAAACCAGAGGACATCAAGAGGGTTAAAAGGCATGAAAAAACAACACAAATACATAAAGAAATAATGAATAAAGAAATAAATAAACACAGCAATGCCAATTAAAAAACACACGAAATCAAAAACACAATCAGTCAGTTTTTTTATCACAAAAAACTGGCACATTACCACACTAAAACTAAATACTGCATCTACAGTATGATGGTTTAGCTGAGCTCAAGGCCATTAGTGTGGCAGAACCATGTGACCAGTATGGAAAGAGAAGCCTTTGCTACATTCCATGGCCTGGCATGTGATGTGCGGCGCCGAGAGTTTATAACAGGTTGTAATCTGTCCTCGTGGGCTGTTAGTGACACTAAACACAGTCTACAGGGCAAAGGTCAGACTCCTAATTCACCTGACTGAAAAGAAATAGAAGGTGATTCAGTTCAGAGTGCTGTGTTGTTCCACACAATGCTTCAGGACACAAGGCAGCCTCTGGATTTGAATGTGAAATGCAGATAAACAGAGCTATGAGTGTGGAGGGTTGTTCCACCATGGTCTGCAGAGAGACACACACACGCGCGCACACACACACATGAGCGGTCGACCTTCGGAATCACGACCCCATTAATCGCCAACTGTGGCTGAGAGGCAAGGAGATGGAGGGGGTGATTTTGGGACAGGGCAACAGAATGGGGTACTGATAGTTCTGTCAGAGGAAGAGAGAGATTTATAGGCTTGAACACACATAGCAAAAGAGACAGAGAGAGAGGGAGAGACACAGTTGTATAGACTTGGAGTGAGAGAGAGAGAGAGAGAGAGAGAGAGAGAGAGAGAGAGAGAGAGAGAAAGAGAGAGATAGGGAGGGCAAACTCTTGACAAAGATATGTTTTTCTAACAAGCCTATACCTCTACTTTAGGTTACAATAACACCCATACGGTATTTTCATATGAATGCACACACTCTTTCACTATTGACTCACCCAACCACACAAACATACACACGTACAAAGTAATATTCAAAGCACAGTGGAGGCCAGTCATCATGGCTGCTGTGCCTATTGCTCCTACCCTCTCCCTTTCCATGTTTTTAATATTGCTAACTTTGCTAGAGCAGAGAAAGAGAGAGAGAGAGAGAGGGAGAGAGAGGGATAGAGAGAGAGAGAGAGAGAGAGAGAGAGAGAGAGAGAGAGAGAGAGAGAGAGAGAGAGGGATAGAGAGAGAGGGAAAAGCAGAGGTAGGGTTCCGAGACAGCGGAAGACGACATGCGCTGTTGCCATGACAACTCACGATCATGTGGTCCCACGTTTGCTCACTCCCTCGCCCACACACTCTCCCGCTCTTGCTAGACCACAGACTTCGTGTGCGCACACACACACACACACACACACACACACACACACCCACGTACACACATCTCAACTCCCCCAAACACCCTCAAACTCCCACGCCACCTTGCACTCCTCTCAGTCTCCTCTTCAGTCGCTCACATTCCATCCCAGCCTTTCCCTATCTTCCTCCCCTCATTCACATGGGGCCGCCATCTTTAAGCTTTCGTACCAGAAGCGATATTAGTATAAGAAGTGCAGCTGTCTAAGGCTAATAAATGAAATGACAGAAAATAGACTGTAGCTACCTGTTTTGCCTGTTTCTTCATCAACCTGACACTAGTGAGATTAGTAATTTCACATTAGGGCATTTTAATAATCTAATCTGTTTGGAATGTGCAGTCAATATTTGCATCATTAAACTGATTATTGCTCAACAACAAATCTTCATTTTGATTTAGCAGTGAGCAGGGGTTCAAAAGGAATGAGGGTATCTGTTAATCTCATTTAATATATATATATATTATATTTAAATGCTATATTCAGTATTACTATTATTATATGATTAAGTCTATATAGTGTGAGTATATGTCTATGTGTGCAATACTGTGAGTACACTGCTGGATAGCGCAATTAAGATGATAGCATAAGTGTCTCAGTGCATTCACGTACATGTTCACAAGAAAGGTGAGTAAAGAAATGTTGCACAATATTGATTACCACAAATGTTTCAGTGTAAACCTTAAAATATAAACACACACATACATAAATACAACATTCTGTATTGCTACATTTACTCGTAGGCCTACAGTATAGGGTAGGTTATGTAAACATGCAGATTTAAACCAATGTGTTTCTGTGTGTTAAGTAAACTGGGTGTCTGGGTGTTTGACTCCCAGCTGGAAGGTTGTAGGTTCGAGCCCTGGAGTTGCTGGGCTACCTGCATCATCCTTGGGCAAGATGTCTAACCCCAATTGCTCCCAGTGGTTAGGTGCTCCTTGCGTGGGTTGTACCGCCATCGGTTGGTGAATGTCCAACTATATGACAAATGTACTACATGTAAGTTGCTTTTCATAAAAGCGTCTGGTAAATGTAATTCATAATATTAACAAAAACATAACTTCTCGCCTGCTTCTTGTACTGTGCTTATACCAGCAAAGCTTGTGTCTTTGCATAGGACATTTACTCTAAGTCTGGAGGCAACATATTATAGTGACCCTTCCTATTCTTAGATGCCTTGAAAAGTCAATAATCCTCTGGAAAAGTGCTCTAGTGACGTGCGATGTAAAACTGAGCACATCCACACCTTAACAAGATTAAAAGTAACAGATCTGGAACTCATGACCATTTTGCGTTTTTAACTTCTATACACTTACGTACACATATACATGTATAGTACATGTGTGTGTATGTATGTCAGGCTGTATGAGAGACAGAAGGCGTGGGAGTGTGTGTGTATTCCTACCTGGGTCAACCTGATTGCATTTCTGGTCTGGTTGTGAGTGATGACTCACTCTGAGTGGGACTGAGTGATGTTCCACATAACTCTTTATTTAGCCTTTAAAAACTCACCGAGACTGGGGCAGCTGCCAGGCCTAGCACGCACGCACACACACACACACACACACACACGCGCACATGCACACACACAATCATTGATCACAGCCACTGCTTTCATTCACCAGTCTCCCCTGAATGTGCTATTGATTCTTCTTTAGTGTGTGTATTCATATAGCTGCCACTTTTAGCACGTCTATGAGTGTTTATCGACCACGGAAGTGGCAGTTGGACTGAGTACATTGTTTTTTCCTGTTGTAAGAGTCCCAATATTTTATGGTTTATGAATTATAGTTTGTGGTTATGACAATATTCAGAATATGAATGAATGCATATTATTAATAAGGAATTATTATCTGCCCAACGCTATTGTTCACATTTGATAGCGCATTCAGAACATTGTCAAATGTGGCAAAAGGTAAACTAAGGAATTAACCCTTCTGTTGTCCTCAGGTTTCAAATGCATTACCTTTTATTATCATATGTCTGTGCAAACTGTAGAATTATAATTGGCACCATCTATCTGCCACAAAGAGGTATTTTGTTGACTCGGAGGACAACAGGAGCATTTATTATTGAAAAGTATAAAGAAAATAAGTATGTATGATTTAATAAAGGTCATGCCAGCCAATTTTGACCTTTTCATGTTAGCATAGTAAACCAGCTGAATAGTTATTGCTATTTTGAGTGTGTGTGTGACTAGTAGGAGATTAAGTCATCCTGTAATCACATGCAGCTGCTTTGCTCTCTATGCTGTGCGACTGGGAAGTCTTGTGAATAAAGTGCCTTGTATCAGTCCCAGTCTGTCTGTCTGACTGTCTGTCTATCTTGCCCTCTCTCTGATTGGTGAGCCTGAATCAAGGCTGTGGATGATTAAATAAGCGATCACATTCCCACTAACTGGTTGCCGTCGGGGACAGCAGAGGATAAGAGCGGCGGAATTGTCTGATCATCTATTTTGTGTGTGTGTGTGTGCGTGTGTGTGTGTGTGTGACATCTGACACATAACTAAGGACAATGTCCACATCAATCAAACAATACATAACCTGTCTGTGTTTATCCATGCCCTCAAGTGACTATTGCAGATTAGCATGGGAATCCATTCTATTATCTTTAAGATATCTAAACATAACCATCTAAAAGGCAAATTTCTTTCAGGCTGAAATAATCTGCAATTAACCATTGCTAAAAATGTGTAGAAGGGCAATATATTCAGTTACCTACTGATAATAGGCGTAATAATGACTGGTGAAGGCAGTAATTACCTAATTAATGTTTCTATGGTTGGATTTACACAATACCATATATGTATAGCTGTTAATCTTGTGGCCCAGATACCTACAAGGGCCACTCATAGACTCACAGACATAAAACATCTACCTAAACCATGTCTCTAGCACTCATCCATTTAATGGGAGAAATTTGTTTTAGCCTCTGGTATTCCATAGGAAATTATACCAAATCGGTGTCAGCTGATTTGTCATTAATCACAACAATGTTTACCTAAATCACTTTGATTTAATTTACCTGTAACCACAGACAGATAATATGGAAGGCTGGCCTTTACATTACAAGATAAAAAATGTAATTAAACTTTAAAATGTCATATTTATCCAGAATAAATGGAAGCTGCGCTGTGCTTACTGCCAAGCCTTCTCTATCTCTTTCTCTCATTCACACAATTAATCTAATCCCTGAAGATGTTTGTTTTCTTTAAATGAAAAGTATCATGGTAATTATTTTAAAAACATTTATTGCAATGAAGTCATGCTAGGACAGAAACCAGAAACACACCAATGGGAGCAGTATGGGTTAATGCTCTGGGTGTTGGACTTCCAGCCAGAAGGTTGTGGTTTCAAGCCTCAGAGTTGGCCTAGTTGTACACTTGTGCAAGATGCCTAACCCCCTCCCACACTCATGTAAGTGTACTCATTGTAAGTTGTTTCGGATAAAAGTTCCTGCTAAATGACATAATTGTAACCAATGGGTTAGAAGACTTTAGAACTAAACTATGAGCAATGTATTTTAAACCCTCACATGCACACTGTGGTACTGTATGTCGTAAGATATATTGGACTATAAAATGTCATTGTAAGTGCTGAAGGAGGCCTATTAAACATGTCTATAGCCTCAGCATTACACTCCTTACAATCTCTTCTCACACACCTGTAAACATGGTATAGCAGCCAATAAGTTAGGTGTGCATGCAATATGTGAGACAAGCTTGCAGTTAAGTGAAAGGCCAGTAGTGAAATAAAATATTTTTTACCAGTTTTCCAAGAATTTATTTTTAAACATCATGTCATCAGGTCCACATAAAGGAGACTCAGAAGCAATTATGAAATGATAGATTTGAATCTATACTGACTTTTCTGATGACTTCCCATGAGCTCATATGACGTTATTCAGTCAGTTGACTAAATTACATTTTTATGAAAATACGAATATATATTTATTACAGGCGCTGGTTGTCAAAAATGTAGCTGTTAAAAGCCTGTATAGGGCATTAGGAGGATTACACTTCTTGATTTTATGTTAAAATTTAACATGTAAAATATGGTGTTAATATGTTAATAATAATTATAATAAGATTTAAATTCACTGTAAACAAATTCAACATATGTTGTAGACATGGATATACAGTACGGTACAAATCTTCATAGATGGTTTAGCATGAAACAGAAATACAAATAAACACACCTAAATTCACATTAAAATGTGTATACTCTTACATGTCCTCCTATATTCTAGCTAGACGTAACATGTACAGTACTTGTATGTATGGAATTCAGAGCAACAAATTACAGCATATTATAATATAAATGGTGTAAAAACTGAGGTGGATATACAAAAACATAAAAGTAAAATAGATATATATTCCTAATCATATATTATAAAGAGAAACAGGCCCAAAGGTGATGGTTATCTTTTTGCAAGTACACATTTCAGATTTAGGTTTAAATAGTGAATATATTAATTAAGGGCAATAAATAAAATGGTTTGCATTATAACATCAATATAATCTAACATAAATTAAAAGCAAACAATATTAGCACAGTAGTTATATGCACATTAGTGTTTGATGAACCATTTAAGACAACGGACTGGGAAAAGACATAACACTAAAATATTTCCTCATTTCTCACTCATTACCTATAAATGCAAGTGGGGAAGACTGCTGTTGGAGTGAAGTATACAGTATGTAATAATAAAAAACTATATAATTATTTATATATCTAAGTATGAATTTAATAATAAAGCGGCCATGTAACAGTGAGGACTGCTGACCATATGTTTCTTTGGAGGCAGCCTGAGTCATTGATTTATATTTTAAAAAGATGCGTACTATGGAAGATAAAAATGTAGCGAGAGGACAATGGTGACCTTGAATGTACAATAGACTTTAATTGTAAGTGAATACTCTGCTGTTTGCATAGTTGGCACTGTGTGTGTGTGTGTGTGTGTGTGTGTGTGTTCATTAACTGTGTCACCATGGTTACTAGAAAGTCAGAATCAATAAGTGAAGATGCCTTGAGGACTACCTTGCTTTAAGCATAGCTGCTTTCTCTCTGTCTCTCTCTCTCTCAGAACATTACAACACACATACACACACACATTCAAAATCCATAAATGAAGAACACAAGGCCTGAAGAAGTCAGACTTTCAGAGTAGACAATTAGATCCCCAAGATTCTTCCTGAAAAAACAAAACATGTCCTCTCTGTCTCTCTTCTTTCACAAACTCCAAACAAACAAACACACACACACACACACACACACACAGTCAGCCACCAGTTGTCTTGAACTGTTACTGAGCTCTGAAGCAGGAGGAACAAGTCCCGCCCCCAACCTCTTCTAGTTTCGGGGACACGGTATCGGGGACTTCTGATTGGTTCATGTCCTTCTCACTCGCAATGATGTGTTTCACCAGGCAGTTTGCTGCTTCATCAATGTTGATATTATCCTGAAATATAGAGGAATGTTGCATGTGATGCAAAAAGCAAATATATCCCTTGTGGAGTCTTAATAGTTTCAATTTCAGTCTCATGCAGGATTTAAATGTACAGACAGTACAGAGTAATATGCCTGTTAAGTATTCAGGAGGATCACTAATTACATTTTCCTTACCCAGCATGAACTGACTGGGTTTCAGCACTAAGTACAAGGGCAATTAGCTAACGTCACATCATTAGCAATGATGTTATTGTTCATATAGAAATGGCAGACAGGAAAATGTATTTGAAAAGCTCTCACACAATACACAATGGGTCTCTGAGGTGTGCAGCTGCCTGTACTGCTGTATTAAGCAGTAAAATAGGTACTTATATATGCTAAATATTCATGAGGTCTTTCATCAATGTGTTCAGTAGGATGACATGGTGCCTAACAAGTCTAACTCTGTACTATTATTCACACTCACAGGTGGCAAACACACACATTTGTTTGTCTGTTCTTCATTTAGCTTTCTGTCTGTAAATATCTAAAATAAATGTTTCTTCAAGTTCCCCACAATTTTAGCGCCGCCAGGTGGCCAGATACGAAATTTTGTAGGATATAGACAGGTGGGAATTCAGTTTTTCTTTAAAATAATCATGTGTTTGCACTCATGTATTTCTTTGTGTGTGTGTGTGTTTTTCCTCTCTCTCTCTCTCTCTCTCTCTCTCTCTCTCTCTCTCTCTCTCTCTCTCTCTCTCTCTCTCTCTCACCTTAGCAGATGTCTCAAACCATCCAACAAAACCATTGTCATGGCAAAACTGCTCCATTTTTATCCCGTTATTCGTGAGAACGTCCCGCCCCTGGTCGCACTTATTGGCTAATAGCACAGTGGCCACGTTTTTCCCATTGGCCAGGGTCAGTTTGGAGTCCAGGTCCTCCTTCCATTTGGTGATGGCCTCAAAGGAGGCGGGCCTTGTGACATCGAACACAATAAAGGCACCCATAGCTTCACGGTAGTACACCCTAGTCATGTTTCCAAACCTCTCCTGACCTAGAGAGAGAAAGAGATAATTAATTAGTTATTAGCCTGCAGACCTATGGAATATACAGTAGTTTCTACAGGGGCATGTTTCAATTTAGATATAGAATTACTACTAAAAAACTGCAAGCAAACAAGCAAAAATCATTGTTTTGGCCAAGCCCTCTCTGCTCTTCCCCCTCACACAATTCTCCACCCCTCCCCTTCCACACCTATGGAACAGCTGTTTTACACATCAAAAGTGAGATGAGCGTTAAGTGTGGGGTTCTGGGGTTGCTGTAATGCAATTGAATAATGGTTTAACCCTCCTGTTGTCCTCCGGGTCAAACTGAGCCAACACACTACCTCTTTGTGGCAGATAGAAGGGGCTAAAACTAATTCTACAGCTTACACAGACATATGGTGTGCACTGCTGTCATTTTGCCATCTGGAAGCATGATTTTTAGACCTTTTGACCCATAAACACCCAACTGAGCTTATTTTGCTTATAACTGCCACAAAAGAAAACATTGATTTCATATTGAAAGACTGTGCCATAAACCCCTCTAATTTATGTATGTAGAGTGTGGATGGGCTGACAGTTTCAAAACTCATTCACACCCAGGGGCAGGAAAACAACTATCTATCTACTGTGTTCATAAAAGCCCCTGGGTTTGACATGGGCCTACTTGCAATCATCCTTCAACCAGTTACCAAGCTCCTACTTGCACTACTGTAACGTCTAGTCATTTTATATTACTCTGAATGAAAGAATGACATTGTTTGCTGTAGGCCTTTGCTAACTCTATCCAATGTATACGGTCGAGCTGGAAATACTATAATATTAATTCAGCGAGCTCACCTGAACCTTCACTAACGCATGGCATTGCTCCAGCTTCATCGTGACATGAAACTAATCCTGATTAGAGGTCATTGGTAGTGGGTCATGCACTGGATCAGGGGCTTTGGGCCAAAGATTGAGTTGTGAGTGATTCTGAAATAACAGCCTTGCTTGGAAATGCTTGTTTTACAATAGGATTTCAGGATTTGCCATTTCATAATTGTTTCACAAATAAATTGATTGTCCTCTACTGTTTTATGGAAGTCTTGATGCCCATTCTCATTATGAAACATACTGTACAACTTCACATATATACCTGCAATGTCATGCCATTTATCATTACATCTGTGCAGAACAGGTAATGGTGATGAGTGAGAACATTCAGAAATGCGTTCACATGCACATCTTTTGATCTCAAACTGTCTTAAAAAAACAAAGGAAATAGTCTCGATGTTTCAATACTGTAGGAGGATGTTAATATTAAACTCATTGGTATACTACAGAATCTCCAGTTCAGCCCTAGAGTACAGCGCATCAAGGGACCATGTGATTGAGAACAATATTCACATTGAAGTTGGAACCGTTTAAAAGTGCCCTTAGTCTAATCTGAACAAACCTTTCTTCTAATTCTTAGTTAAACTAGACAAACATTATAATCAAACCCACAAAACTATTTATCTGTTGTAAAGTGAAAGTCCCATATAGCAGATCATAGATGTACTGAATCAAAATAAAGGAACATAACAATCAAATAAATAAATGCTTAATAAATCGAATTATATATCTTTAACCCTCCCGCTGTGCTAAGGCATTTCAGCAGACTACCAGCAGAGGGAGCCAACCGCGGAATATGTCCGTGTTGTGGTGGGCGCCCGTTACTGGCGAGCGCACCGGGTCATTTTGACCCATAGGACAACGGGAGGGTTAAATGAACATAATAGGTTATTCATTAGAAAATGCCCTCATTTAGGGTGCATGCAATCTTTTTTTATGAAGGTTTGTAACAACATCGGAAACAGAGGGCATAGATTCAGACAAATATTAGCGTTAGCAAGTATGCAATATTGCCTACAATAAAAGATTTCTACCGGGCCTCAAATCTCCCTCACATGGGCGTGAGACACATGACCGTTTGTGCTCCATTTCACCCCCACCCCATTTCTAAAATCGTTCTATTTAGAAATAGGTACACAGTTTAAATATACAAACCATTAACGTTATGCAGCTTATTCAAAGCATGGTAGTAGTCATTTAGCCCATAAAAGTGAGATAGAACTAGACAGATTTATACGGACGTCCTGAGACTCTCCAACAGAACAGCACATATCTAGCTGATCTACAATATCTCCATGCCGCCAGGAAAGGTCATGCGTAAAAGTTCACACTGTCTCCTACCTGCAATGTCCCATAGCTGTAGACGTACCGTCTCCTGGTCCCAGTTAAGAACTTTGAGGGCGAAGTCCACACCAATGGTGGCTCGGTAGTTAGGACTGAAGTTTTGATGAACGTAGCGTTTGATGATGCTGGTCTTGCCAACCCCCAGGTCCCCTATAACCAAGATCTTATAGAGATGCTCTTTATGGTGGTTGTTCTGCATGGCGACCGGAGAGGGTTGGAGATGAGCATTAATAATCCTTAACGGAAAGGAACGAAGGATGAAACGGCGACAGACAAAGTGCCCGAAACGAGCAAAAGCGCGTAGGCAACGGAGTTGGAGAGAGGGTTGCTACGCCCTGGTCTTGAAGGGAAGTGAGGCAGAAAAGTCGTGCGCAACTTCTGGACCTTGTGAGACACGCGTGAGCAGAAATTGCGAGATTAAACGTTAAGCCCCACAAGTCCTCTAACGACTTTATGGAAATTACTGGCTGCTGATGTAGATATACAGTATATTGAATTTAAAATATACTACAGTAACTACAGACACTATCTGAATTAAAAATATCAGCCACACTAATGGAGTTGCTTATTTACAACACAAATTTGATACACAAATCCAAAGATAACAACATTTAAAACGATTTTTTTATTCTCTTGCATGTAACTGCACAGTGCAAATCTGTCAAAACATTGCTAAATTCAGTCTACATTAAAATGGAAGTTCAAAATTAAGGCACTCAAAAATAAATCACATGCCTTTAAACATGGTCTAAAAAAATAAAACTCCCTTTGAAATGTTCCTTGGAGACCTCAAATTATGGTCCATCCAGGAAATATGGCAGTTAGAAAGGGTATAAAATAAAAATAAACCTGAGGCAGGGTAATCAGCATTTCACAACATTAAATAAACATTGATTCTGCTCTTCATTTCTCCACTAATTTCCCTTTTTAAATGTGACATGTTCACCTGGAGTGAGACAAGTACAGCTTTGGACATGTGCAGGTTGCGCTTTCATAAAAGCCGTCCGCCCTACAGTTTAGGGATTGGGTTGGCTGCCACAGCAATGCTCTCGATGGCGCACTCATCGCTGCCTCTGCGGATCCGGAAGAATCCGCCCTCGCCCCAGCCGGAGCCCCAGCTGTTCTTGACAATCCAGTACTTCTGGCCGGTCTTGTGGCAGTGGCCGTAGCCCACCAGCAGTACCGCGTGATTGGTCAGCTCGAAGGGGTTGAAGGAGAAGGTCAGGCCAGTGTGGTGGTAGATGCCCTCCTTATAGTGTATAAAGTCAGGGTAAACCTGCGCCAGACAAGGGTCTCCAGTTAGTGTGAGTGGGCAAATACCATAACCCACGTCAGAAAATAATGTGTTTTTCTTTATTAATTCTAATAATTTGTCATTATATATATATATATATATATATATAAATAAAACTATTCTTAAATAGTTTTCATGTACCCACCTCAAAGGCCACTGCCATGGGGCCATTCTTGACCAGTTCCAGCATCATGGCTGCCTCACTGCAGCCTCCATAGAAGCCCCCAACGTAGCCATAGTCCACTGTGTAAAGCCGACTGCAGCTGGCAGGAACGTTGCACGGAGTGTCTCTTCCCACATAGGGGACGCAAGCCTCATCCACAACACCGAAGTCCTGGGTGTACTTCCCAATCAAGTATGGGAACCCTCCATCACAACCTTAAGGAAGGGGACACATTGAGAGAACAACAGGCAGAGCCATAAACACTGAGTCAATCAGAAGGGTGAGTCACTTCAGTTCTAGTGTTTGATTAACATAGTGCATCAATATTTTATTATTAGATATAAAATAAAATGAAAACAACAACCCTGATCCATAACTGTGTTCACACGTGTGAAAACCATAAACTTTTTTTCATATGGGCAATATCAGCCCTTGCGTTGATTTGTTTACTCTCACTGCCAGGACAGCTGACTTGAAAAAAGATTTACAGATACAGTAAATTAATGGAACTTTCTGCAACAAGAAACAAGGGCTTTGAAATGTCTCCATAGGTTAAACACTGAGACTCTTTACCTTGGGAGTACTGTGAGCAGGAAACCACATGCTGCGGGCTAAGGATGGGGGTGTCACTGTTGTTGGTTAAAATCCGAATACGAGCCTCCAGCATCCCCATGGTAGCAAAGGTGTAACAGCTACCACAAGACCCTAAAGGTCCAAAGGACAAATACACAAAAATAGAGGTGTCAGTTGTGACTTGAAAATAGATTACAATACCAAAGTCCATAGTTGGCGGTAAAGGTCTCTCTCTTGTAGAGCGTATCACACCCTGCAATTTTATCACTGTTGTTCAGCACGCTTATCCATGTTATCCTGACTTGTTAAACCCTCCGGCTCTCCTCGGGTTTCAAACGCACTACCTTGTTCTGATGGTGCAACAAGGTAGTCCGTTGGGTCATTTTGAACATGAGGACAGCGCGAGGGTTAAAGGCCTGCTGCATAAAAGTCCCAGTTTACAAGCGTGAGTGTAGCTTGCTTTGGAGACCCGTTTCGATGGCCTTTACATACACTACCACTTTAATAACATGATGTTTCATTAGAGGAAAAGGGGGGGCAGGACAGTGGTTATGGCGGCTGACTTCCACCTGATGTCAACACTGTATAAGCCCAAATACTGTATAAGCATCCTTGATCAAGACGCCTAAGCCCTACCTTCTCCTTAATACTTTAGAATTGTACTCACTGAAAGTAGCTTAGGACAGAAGCATCCGCTAAATAACCCGGACTTGTCCTTCAAATTAGTCTGCATCCTGTCAAGAATACAGTAATCATCTGGGTATCAACGCCCATAGTGTCGGGCTGAAACCGCTCTCTAGTAAGTCATGAATTGCTCAAATTTGTATAACTCAGAAGTGTTTCCATTTCAGTTCAGCCCAAGATGAGGCGGACAGCTCTATGAAACAACTGCCATCTGGTGGGATTTTGTGAAGTGAAAGGACCCCCAGATCTAAAGGACACACAAGCTTAAGGCAGTCCAATAAACCCGCACATTCAACACACAGCTGCTTTGCAGGGTGCCATTGAAATACTGTGGCCCCTTTCAGCGCTTTAAAACCAACACCGCAGTGGCCCCTCTCAGGCACTCCAACAACTCAGCACGCATAATCTCTCCAGGTTGTGCACAGACACCGGCCTAGACAGAAAACATCAGTGTACTGTAGACAGACCGGACAGAGAAAAGGAAGAATAGCAGGCAAGTGAATGTTAAGTATCTGCTCTTATTGGCATCTGCTCAAATGCGGAGGCTCATTGTTTGCCATTGATTTCAAAAGTCAACTTTTTAAAAGGGCACTTGGAAAAACAAATCTCCATCGACGTACACTTTAGCATCCGTCAATGTGGCTAGGCTCCAGGGCCTTAAAAACAACTTGTTTAAAATGCAGGGGACACAGTAAGCAGTCAGTTATTGGAGCCATTGACGTCACAGAGTCTGAAAAACAAACAAAAAGGTTCACCTTGGTTTCGGACAGGGCTGAGGAAGTTCACGCCGTTGACGTTCCTCCAGTCCCATTGTTCAGGGAGACCGGTGGCCATCTTGGACACTTCAGCCATCGCGTTGGTGGCCCGGGGACGACTGAAGTTAAGACACAATATAATATACAGATACATTACATGTATTACATCACGCAAAACAACAATTGGGGAACTAGTTGGAGAATGCACTAAAGGACTCAAGTAAGCATATTTACATTCTAGCAAAAATGTTCTGACACCAGGCTACACCCTGTATTTGGTATGTTTTAGGGCAGCACAATGGGTAACACTATACTAGTCTATCCACTCACATGGGAAATTTAGAGGCATGCCCGCCAGCTCTGTTGTGCCACTCCCCCAGTGTGTACATCTCATGTTCTGGATAGTGGACAGCCTTCCAAGAGCTCTGGATGGAGTTTATGGAATCAATGAAGTCCTGGTTGTGTTTGTACGGAGTCTGAAACAGCCTGGGCAGAGCAAAGAGGGACATGTTTTTTTTTTTTTTTTTTTTTACATACATCATTTTGGTGATTTCCCTCAAAACAACTGTAAAACAGTAATGGACCACTGCAAGCAATGCATGTTCAAGCACAAACAAATTTGGAACCTCCACTTTTAAAATTTAAATCCAACATGAATTAGATATCTGATGAAATACATCTTCTGCTTCTATGTGGCTGGCTGTCAAAGAGAGCAAAACAGTATTATTTCTCACTCACAATAATTCCTGAAACACTAAATATATTATCAAAAGTGCAAATCACACAAAACCCACAACATTAGGACATTTTCTTCAAACTATAAACACACATTTCAGTAACTGATACAAACATCAATTGAATAAGTGACCCTAATCAAAACCCTGTTTTAAGATAAACATTATTTATTCGCGGTATATTGGTGGAGTTGACTGTGATGCGTAGTTCCTTCAACCTAAAAGTAAGTTATGTACACAGTCTTGTACCTTTGCCTTTTGTTTGTTTTGATTTAATTTTTTTTCTCCAAATGAAATTGTTTATGGTCACAAGTATTCTCATAGATGGCTGGCTTCGTTCCAGGCTTAAAACTCTTTATAGAACGATTTTACAAAAATTCAATGGAGATCATGAATGGGAAATTTACTTCCGGCGCCAGAGTCAGTCAGCC